>BSBK01004108.1:0-193551 GCA_027943335.1 Chamaecyparis obtusa
TATATATATATATATATATATATATATTTATTTATTTCCATTATAAAGTAATATCTCTACAAAAGAATACATAAGTTGCATAAGTCTACAAATACAACACTTGGGGTCATCTTTACAAATTTTAGAGAAGCTACATCAACAAGAAAATCTAAATCTCATTCAACTTTAGAATAACATTATTTACAAAGGGACTTATGACCCAATAACAAGGAGAGCTTTGTGCTTTTATCTTTTCACACCATTTCTTCCTTTCCACTTGCAATATTGTAGGATTGGAAATTAATAAAATGATACATGACCATGGAGGCTCACCTCCCAACTTAGGCCTTTACAAGGTTGCCCCTGAGCTAGGAGAATTTGACACCAAACTGGTTATAAATAAGTCTCCTTATGCCTTCTACAACATAAAGGGCCTTAGGATTATTGTTTTCTTGACCTGGCCATTGTTCAAACTTGTCAAAGTCATGGGAAATTTTTTGGACTTGGATAGGAGGATCCCTTAATGCTTCTTCTTCATCATGAGAAGAATGAGAAGAGTTATTCTCTATGATAGGATTAGGACCACTAAGATGCATGTTGGCCTCATCAAGATTCCTAGGAAATAAGGAGGGTTCGAGAACAAAGGAACCCATAAGTCTACAACTTCTTCTAATCGTAATGCTATTGGTTGGACTCAAAGTGATAACACTCATGCACAAGGGAATGAAAGAAAGAGAAATGCAATGTAATTGAAAGAAAAAGATGTTAAGATGTTTATGATATGTAAAAGATATGAAAATGTATAAAATAAATTAATAATAGGATAAATTAAATGATACCTAAGAAGATATGATATCATATTTGATGTATAAAATTAAGTGAAAAATGAAAAGAGGAGTAATGAACTCACCTTGAAGCTAGGAGAAAAGGAGTGAACTTCATATTTGGTTTTGACTATCGTAGAGCTGTAAGAATAAAAAATAGTTTTGGATTTGGTACTCTGACACCTGTAACTTCCAACTGTAAAAATTCTAGATCCAAAGAACTATGTCAAACAAATTTGACCTTGTCCACAAAGTCAACCTTGTCCCAGAGATTTTGAATCTGATGAAATTTTTGAAAGATCTGCAATTGGTTCTGAAACTCCTGAAATCTAGATCTGAAACTCTAAAAAATCTATTCTTTCACATAATAAGAAGAGGAAAAGGTTGTGGAAAGGGGCTTGCCTTGGTCAAGCCCCTATATAGGAATCAACCTTGAAATGAAATATAAATTGCATAAGGAAAATAATGTAAACAAGATAAATGTCAAATTTACCTTGCATGAAAAACCCTCATGGATGGATATAGAAATCAGTCAAATTCATGAAGATGCTTAAAATGTATTTTGGAATGTGTTGTAGAATCAAGGATGTCTTCACAAATGCATGGATCTACAATTGCCAATCCTAGATCTTGAATGAGTGTATGCTTGAAATCTTGAATGGAGAACGAGAATGGATCTTCTTGCTTGCTTGAGAATTCTTCTACTTAGCCATCACGGGAGATAAATTTGCATCAACGAGAGAAGATTTCCTTTTTCTTGAATGGATGAAGACCTGGAGATCTTGAATCAAATGCTTTCCTTTAAATCTTGAATCAAAATCCTCAAATTAGCTTGATTGGATTTTCTCTTGAAATCACCAATAATGGATTGCTTGCACATAGAATGGATAGTAATGGATAATGATAGATGTTAAATGAGAGGCCTTGATGTCCTTTTATACTCATTTTAGGATTCAATATTGTCGAGTCGATCACAAATAAAGATCAGGAAGAAAAACCTCTACATTGGGTCTAAAGCCCACTTAAATGCAATGCCCAAGAACAAGGCCGACTTAGTTTAACCTAGTCCCAACATTGTTAATTTTGAAGTGGATTTGGCTCTTGGGAAATAAGAAATTTTTTTGGAGAGAAAATAAAAGATGTGATAAATCGAGCATAAAGACATTAGAATCTTGAAATCACTAAAATGGATCTAATGGGTCCTAAAGCCACCAATAATGGGTACTAAATTTTTAGACGGTATAATTACAACCTATTCTTTTTGCATTTTGACATGAAAACATTACCATCATTCTAAAATGAGGACTTATATGTATGACTTGCTACTCTGATTTCAATTTTAAGCTAAATGGATGCGAATAGTTGCATCTTCTCTTCTTTTGACAGGGTGCTATATTACAAAAAGGATCAAACTACACATTATTTTTTGCAATGTATTTGTAAAATAATTTGATAAGGATACAGTGGTTTTGATGGCTGTAAGAGCATCCACAATAGAAAATCAAGATACCATCGTTGCATCTATTGTTGGGATTCTTGTTGATCTAGAGAACTAAGCAAGCATGCTTTATTTTATTATTTAAAAGGTTGTACTACACATAGGTCTTATTGTAAATGTATAAGTCAATTAAAAACTATCTACAATTTTATATTTTCATTCTCTTCATTGTAAATGAAATTCTAGTCAAATTTTCTTTGACTATGGTTATTTGTGCTCGCTAGTTAAAACAAAGTTTCTCTATCGTGAGAATGAAACCTATGTTAATTCCCAAGTTTGGTAATAAGTTGGTAATTTTATGTTCACATAGGTTTGCTAAGATTTATTGATTAATTTGTGTAAATGAATTATGTTTCTCTATATGACTATTTTTTAGGTCGACTGCCTTCGTTAGTACATTTTGTACCATTTTTCTACCAAAATTTCTGACCATGAAATAAAAAGGTTTTGGTTGGTCGGATAATAGAAGGAAAATTTTCATTTTTTTTAATCCATGCCCGTGTTAGTCAAAATTTTGACCACTACTGTGTACGTCGAAATTTTGACAAACACGATCATAACTTAAAAAAAAAGAACTCATTTCTAATTTCATTATCACCACGGTGAATTGTTTGAAGGGGTAGCGCGCAAAACCTCATCGGCCAGGGCAGATTTGGCACTGTGTATAGGGGTTGTAGTAGAATTCATTTCTCATTTGATCATTATCACCACGATGAATTTTTTCAAGGGGAAACGCGCGAAACCTCATCGGTCAAGGCGATTCGACACTGTGTATAGGGTTTGTAGTTTTTATCTGGACTTGGGCCTTTGATCTTTGAGCTTGGTGTTGGAAACTTAGCTTTTCCTCTCCTTATCAAATGGAAGCTCATTGAAGTAGGGATTGTTTCGATTATCTCCTCTGAATTTTGATAGAATACGTTGCATTTGATCATTTGATTGAATACCATCATGTATTTTGAGGGCACATCTTATTGTGATATTCATTACTCCATGCTCTGTTGTATCCATGGCATTGAGTTCATTTCTTTGGATGATTTGATTATGGCATTTGCTGTGTTAGTGAACTAGGGCATCATGTTAATATGTGTTCATTAGATTCTCTAGTTACCCATGAGCTAGGGCATCCATTTATACAAGCTAGGGTATCATTGATTATTTCCTATCAATTATATGGCACTGATAAGTCTTTCCCAGCCCACACAATGGTTATTAATACCAATATGAATAGACATGGCTGGCATCATTTCATTATCGATTGATTGGCATCATTTCATTATCTTACATAGTGATACGAATAACCACTAATTAGTGGTTATTGTAACACATTAACAATGTGTTACGATAACCATTAATTATTGGTTATCATGTGATCAAGCAATCGAATAAGTCGATCTTAACAGTGACTACATAATATATATAATGTGACTGCATAATATATTAACAGTGACTGGTTAATTACCCTGTTCCAAAGCTCCCATTTTGGCACAGACAGGGAGGATGCTGGCAAAGGTTAACAAAATAGTTTAGGACATTCAATGACTTAGGTTTCGCACACACAAAGACATTAAAAATGCTCCCTTGCACATCTAACAAAGAAGATCATTAAAAGCATATACTCCAATTTCCAACTATTAAGACAAACTTAATGCCTACTAATTATACTTCCAAACCTTCTCACTATAATTATAGCTAGCCTCTAGTTTCTCTGCTACTATAGATTATGTGGATTTTATTGTCAAACAATCGATCTCCTCTACAAATTATATAATGGCATTTTCATTTCATTAATTGTTATAATTCATCTGCCTGAACTTTCTTATTCCTTCACAACATTCAAAGTTAATTTGAAGAATACATACAAAATGTATGAAAATTATTATATTTGAAAAAATAAAACAAAACATAGAATGATTTAAAAAGTATTTAAATAATTTTAAAAAGATAGAAGGCTATCTTAAGATAATATTTAAGAGTTATTTTACTAAGAATTTATTTCATTTTAGCCTATTTTGCTATCATATTTAAAATATCTTATAGTGATTGCATAATATATATAATGTGACTACATAATATATTAATAGTGACTGGTTAATTACTCTGTTCCAAAGCTCCCATTTTGGCACATACAAGGAGGATGTTGGCAAAGGTTTTGGAATTTAGCTTTACACTTGCCATTTGCATTTGCTTGAAAATTTCTAAAGCCTTTTCAAAAAATCCATTTTGTACATAGCTCGTAATCATGGCATTCTATGATACCACATGTCTTTGATGCATTTTGTCAAAGAGTTCACATGCCTTGTCTATAGTTCCACATTTTGCATACATGTCTACTAGGGCAGTTGCAACTACAACATTTGAAAAAATTTCTTTATCTTTTATGCTTTGATAAAAAGGTTTGAGATTTTCACTCCTCCGTGTTACAATGCTGTTTATTTATTTGGTTACAGTAAAGGGAGCAAAAATCTTGGTTCCCTCCTCCATCAAGCATGTGGCTTGTCACTCTATGTTATTTCCATTTAAAGTTTATTACTGTCACTATGTGAAGAGTACAAATATGTATTTGGTAACATTGATGGATGAGAAAAATGGATTTAAGTAGAGTGTGGTTATTGAATGCCATATGGATACTAAACCTTATCTTGCTGAAAGCCTGGTGCTGCTTGGCCTCAATCTAAAACCAGGAGAGGGTGAATTTTGTCACTAGGTATCTAGCGATACACTTCTTTTTATCGAGAAGGTATGAATATCAAGTGATAATACTATCCAATTTGAATAAAGTAGCTTAGGAAATCCTTGATATAAGATCACAAGAGCAAGGAAGATCTAGCTTCAACTTATGTGTCTATAAGGTCTATTATTCTCAAATAGGAGCTTTGAAATCCTATGATATAAGATCACAAGAGAAAGGATGAGATTGGCTTCCGCTTATTTCAATAATATCTATTGTTTTCAAATAGGAGCTTGGAAATCCTTCTTATAATCGAAGGATGAGATTGGCTTCAACCTATGTTAATAATATCTATTATTTGCTGCTCATTATTTTCTTCATTGGTGTTTCATTTTTGCAATTAAATGAAGATTGACCTATTACTATGCTTAATGCTTAAGAATTGATGATTTTATAAGATTAAATGCATGAAAATACCAGGGACATATCAATAACCTGATACCTCAAGTACTTATAATCAGTATTCCTGACAAACAAAGACTTAGTAGTAAAAGCATAAGGTAGATATTTGTTGTTGATTTCATGTTTATCTGTTACATATGCTATTTACTGCAGAAAAATAGAATCATTCATGAATTTAGAAAGAAAGAAGAAGATTTGCTAACTAATTCTGAGGATTAATATAGAACAAATTTCTATAACAAGGCTTTAGAATAATATAGACTAATTTAAAATAGATTTCCATAAAAAGACTTTATAATAATAAATTTTATATTAGATGTGGATGTGGATGTGCAACCTGTATAAGTCATCATCATCTTTATTATTTGTTGTAGAAAATACATCTGAAGCACCAACAGAAGCACCATCAGGTCTATCTGGAAATCAAAATTCAGAACCAAAGCCTCGAGATTGTTGTAGTGTTTGTGAAAAGGCTTGATACTTCCGAATATCAGCATCACTGACACTTCTTCAGGCATATTTCATCAACTCCTCAAAATGAGAAGCCTTTATTTCAGCTACCTCATCACTATCATCCTCATCCATTGCCTCGGGGTTCTCACTTATTTTTCTTTCACGTTCAATATCCTATAAAAGTGCAGAGGAAAGAGAACATGACAAATTATCTTTAGATGATGTTTGAGTTCCTACACCACCGCTTTGATGTTAATAGTCATTGTGTTTCTTTATATTAGAGATTACTTATTGTGATCCTTTGTGCTTGTTTTCATGTTTCATGATGAAAATATAAACCTTGTTAACTTTCAAAACATGAAAACATCAAACCTGTTCTTTGAGGGCTCAATGTCAAAGATGCCTTCTATGTTGTGTTTAATGACAATGCTTGTCATTTGTTGTTTTAGTTTGCCTTATTTTGAAACATTGCATTTGTTTACTTCATGATATTGTAAAATACTATTTTGATCACTGCAGCTATGTATTGAAGCACCTTGCTATCCTATACTTTGGAATGCTTTAATACATTGATGACTATTTGGAAAGTATTTGGTGGCACTAAAATACAAATTATTTGTGTTACTGTTTCTTTTCTCTATGATTGATTATAAATATCATGGTGTTTTATGGCACTTTCATTAATTGTATCATGGTCGTGCTCTACTATTGTACTTAACCTTTACAATATCTCCAATGATTACAATGACTTGCACATGCTTGTACCTTATGGTTGTTCCATCTTCTTATTGTGATTGGTTCTGATATAAGGCATGATATGTCAATGTCTTCTTATTGTATTTATTCTATTAGGACTTCAAACTGAGTGACATTTCCTTTCCACATGAGCATAGAATTCAAAATTGCCTCTATAGAAGAAATTGATCATTAATAGTAGATAGATGTGTTTTTCCCTATGATCTCATGATAATGGCCATATTCAATAAATCTATAACATGATGGTTGTTCCTTTTAAGAGAGATGGTTGTTCCATTGTTCTAAAAACTACACTTTGTTATCCTTTTGACATGATAGCATTATATGTCAGAAACTTTGAGATTCTCTTACCTTTTGTATGTCATGGCTTCACCTCTATGTAGCTAAATCTCACTCTGAAAATGATCTTCTTTTAGGAAACAATGAAAATCCTCTATGGGTTCATACTTATTGTGACTTCCCATGGTGTACTATCATTGCTTATACACTGTATTTTTCCAATACTTTTAAATTGTCACTATCTTTGAAAATTAATGCCATATGTTGCTTACATTTGATTCAATTTCCATATTAATTACTCTCTTCAATTGTATTAGGAAATTTTTCCTTAAGCATGTGTGATGCAAACCTAGATATAGATGGGCATTAATGCATTAATGCTCAATTGAATGCCTT
Organism: Chamaecyparis obtusa; assembly: GCA_027943335.1. NCBI lineage: Eukaryota > Viridiplantae > Streptophyta > Pinopsida > Cupressales > Cupressaceae > Chamaecyparis > Chamaecyparis obtusa. The sequence goes on from BSBK01004108.1 coordinate 7,316, forward strand.
AATGTAGCTCCCAGAGAAAGGCCATCTAGAAGCTTTAGAGGAAATAATTTGTACTAGGTATGGAATCACCTCCACTATAATGCCAAATTTTGATGTGTTATTATCTTCAATTGCAAGTTTCTTTTGCAAAAATATATTGTATATCTTTACAAACTAGACAATGTGACTGTACAACTCCAGAATATATTCTCTATAATCTCTAATTCAGTAGTCTAGTGAGGAGATTTGTGTAACTCTCAAAATAATAATAACTCCCAAAATACTTATCCTTTTCAATATTTCATGGTCTAGTGAGCATGATTTGTGTGTGTGTTTGTAAATCTTGTATAATCTTATAATATATATATATATATATATATATATATATATATATATATATATATATATATATATATATATATATATATATATATATATATATATATATATATATATATATATATATATATATATATATATATATATATATATATATATATATATATATATATATATATATATATATATATATTATATACAAGATACTACTAATGTTTGTATGTTTACATTTTGTATATTTATAGCCTGTGAAGAAAGTCCACACCTGGCAATATGAACCCAGAATAAAATAACAAGACACTTGCTAGATTGTGGTCTCAGTTCCAAAGAAAAGATGTTGAAAAATGTTATTGTCCTTGCAAAAAGTGTAAGGGCTTAAAGAATCAAAGAATTCTAATCAAAACAGCCCAGAGTCATTGTAGGCAATATGGTCACATTGAAGGGGGGCACGATTTTCATCGATTGGTGAATGTGGATTTCCAATTGGAGGAACATGGAGGTGTGAATATCCAAGCCGACGATAACGCTCCCATGGAAGAAGATGATCCTATGGCAGAGGACATGATTGAAGATGGTATTGGCGTAGCTGATCAAGATGATCATGATGATGGTACTAGCGCATTTGATAATGATGATGAAGATGGTCTTGATATAACTATAATTGAGAAGGCATATGAGCCCCTATACCAAGGCTCCCAAACAACTCTTCTCTCCGCTATAGTGTCGTTGGTGAACTTTAAGGTTATGAATGGTTTATCCAATGTAGCAATGTCACATATGCTAAGGTATGCCATTTTTGTCATCTTCAATGTTAGCATACCATTGCGATTCATTATATTAACAATTCATATTTGTTGTTGTAGGTTGATAGGTGAGTTTTTCTTACCACCATCAAACATTTTTCCTCATTCATACCGATAATTATCTACCATTATGAATCAAATTGGAATGCAGTATCAGAGAATACATGCATGTCCCAATGATCACATTCTATATCATAAATAGCATGAATTTGCAACAAAATGCCCTATTTGTCATACTAGTAGATATCGGTCAGATCAAATAACAAAAAGGTGCCTCACAAGAGTCTTTGGTACATTCCCCTTATTCCACGCCTTCAATGATTATTCAGGTGCACTAGCTTGGCACAATTTATGGATTACCATGCATGCAATAGAAGTCAAGATGACATTATGTGAATGCCTACGGATGGTTCTGCATTTAAAGACATAGAAACAACATGGCCACACTTTAAAGAAGAGCCTCATAATCTCAAGATTTCAGTGGTAGCGGATGATGTCAATCCATTTGGAGATATGAGATCTACTTACTCAGTTTGGCCTATTTTTGTTATCAACAATAACATTCCTCCTTGGATGTCCATAAAGAGGGAGCACATAATGTTGTCAATGATTATACCAGGTATTTTTTCATTTAATAGTTATGTAAATTAATTTATAAACACCGCATCAAGATGGTCATAATAATTATGTAATGTTTTGGTTCATTCAACTAGGTAAGTACCGAGTTAAAGATATGAACGTGTATATTGAGCCCCTTATTGATGAGTTGTTGATTTTATGGAATGGGATCACTATGTATGACATTTCTAGACCAATAGGACAAAGAAAATTTCAATTCCATGCAATGCTTGTATGGACAATACATGATGCCCCTGAGCTAACTCATTTTTGCGGTATGTTATATATTCATGTTAAGGTTACGTATTTTTGGTATGTTATAGTGCTTACACATTATTGCTGTATGTTTAAGTTGTGCATGATAATTGTACATGATCCAATTATACGATATCTTTTAGGTCTTCAAACAAAGGGTAAATTCGCATGTCTAGTTTGTGGTCTAAAGATGAAATCTCGTCATTCTTATAGATCTTCAATATAAGTTGTTTCTAAGCGGTCTATTTGTTTTCTTTACAATTGGTCATGAGTGGGATGCACTACATTTGTATATTGTAAACAATCTTGATTGGATGATGGTATGGATTCAACAATCTCAAGAAAATGGTCGCTCATTAACATAGGATGGTGTTGCATCATTGGTTAAAGAAGCTCATTATAATGGAGATCCCAATGTTACGGCAATGGTACTTGATCTAGCATATGGTTTAAGAGGTAGAGAGGTACGTATAAGTTTACTAACCATGACCCATAAGTTTAATATCAACTCACGGATCGATGCAAATAATCTTGACATGTTTGAATAATTGCATGTCAAACACCACAAAGCTATTTACTACCATGGCCATAAATTTCACATAAAAAAGTTAGACGACACGAAGAAAACTTGTGATTCTGGGATAAGTGCAGTCTTTGAGGTCACTAATATTTCATCTAGAAATGACATACATCCTCAACAATCTGAAAATTGATACTATGTCATTTTGGATGATATACTTGAGTGTGACTTTAATTCATTCAAATTAGTTCTATTTGTCATCAAATGGTACAGGCTACGACTGAATCAAAATGATCCTGATAGGACTATTATTGAACATGATAGTGGATTTACAATGATTAATACAAGGTCATTTGAGCCAGTTGGAGATGAGCCCTATGTTCTTCCAAGCCAATGTGAGCAAGTGTTTTACTTTGTCATTCCACATAAACCAGGTTGGTCATTTGTTGTCAGACATGATCCAAGAGGAAGGCCGGTATAGTATAATGTGATGGAAGAAGAAGATATCGAAGAATTAGAAGATGAAGTAAATGATGAACACAGATGACTGTTACACAATGAAGAAGAAGAAGAAGAAGAAAATGATGATGATTCCGATGATGTTGATGATGGTCATGATGATGGTCATGATGATGATGATGATAGTAGTCATGATGATGATGATGATGATGATGATGATAGTCATGATGATGACATGGATGAGGAGGATGATGAATAACATGATCAATGAAATGTATGTCAAGGTATGATAAATGCCACGTATGAGGTATTGATTTATTCATAGAAATTTGAATTAAGTTATTATGTGTTGAACTCTATAGTCATGGAGTATATTTTGCATCATGTAAATTTTGTCTTCTATGTAATTTGTAGCTTACATATCATGTAATTTTTGGCTAACTTAAGATAAATGATTTACATATGCAAGAAATTTAACGCCTTTCACATGGATTGACAGGTATAATTTATTATTTGGTTTCCTTCTCTTTAGTCAACAAAATATATAGATCCTACTATGTCTCTCATTTGATGGATTGCAGGTATCACCAAATAGGTATTTGTATGATCTGTCTCCTCAAGTGAGGAAAATGCGGGAATAGAAGACAAAAGTGAGACATCTAGTAGGTCTAAAATAGGGAGATCAACTAGAGGTCAAAATATTAGAAGAAAAATTGATAAATGAATGCAATTTTTCCTTGTTGAGGGGGGGTCATGTTCTTATGATAATGAGACCAAAGGCGACATGAAGGTTCCCTTAAGGTACACACATCTTCAGAAAGAATGGGTACCCAAGGAACTACCTCCAATTAATACTGATTTTTCTATTAATGAAAGGATATATCGCATAGCTCCATCTTCATTACATGGTTTGGGCTTATTTTCCATGGATGGCATAAAGGTTAGTTATAATCAAGTTGTTGAATTGATGGAGTATGTAGCACCTTGTTACAATTACAAGAATTGGATGCGGATTGTGCAATATAAAAAAAGTATGCGTAGGTATGCATTGTCAGCAAATTATATATTATAGGTTTTATAAATCATTCTCGACCTATGTCAACTAATAAGCAGCCAAATTGTATATTTGAGGCACGCGAGAGAAATCATGTATTTGTATGTGTGATAAAATCAATAAATGCAAGGGAAGAGCTTCTAATAGATTACAATTTGAATCATGTAGATACAAAAAAATTACCTATCATGGGACTAGTAAGTATAACATTTAAACCAATTGCCTCCAATCGCTTCTGATTGCTAAGAATTACTAATCTTTGTCACAGGGTGACATGGATATTCTAGCTCAAGATACAGGTGGGGATGTTCCTCACAGTACACTTTCTTTAGCAAAGGTAAACCTTAATTAGTGTAATTCTACAAATTATATAGAAACAAATGTCATATTATTATGTTCTTTTCTTTATGGCTTTGGAGTTATTTTGATAGAATTTTACTAATATTGATGTCACAACTTTATACTTATTGATAGAGAAAAGCAAAAGAGGCAGCAGATCTATTTCAATCTGAAGTTGACGCGACATTTAGAGATGATGTAGAATCTAAATCTAACCATGTATTCATGGCTACTCAAATAAAAAATAAATATGGTAATGAAATTCTTAACCTTCTAATGGAAGCAAATGAAACTGAGGAGTCAAAGGAACTCGAAGAAGAATTGACACGTAGAGTCAATTCTATTGATGTAAGCAGTAATTAATCTTTAGCAATAATTAAAGTTCAATAGATGTTTATAATTTATACTATCTTATGGATCATGATCTAAAATATGATGTGTTCTTCTTACAGAATTTTTTGACACGTGTGAAACATCGTCAACATGGTGAGGGTTGTAGCGTTGCACAACCTTCATGTAAATAATCGTTAAACCTTTACCATTGATTTAACCTTTGTATGCATTATTGACTCAACTTATGTTTGGGATTCTTCTAGTACACAATTTAATCTTTCTCCATTGCAAATGTCTTTACTAACAATGTATTCTACAGCTCATGATGAAGTGCAGACACCTCCTTTGGTTAACATTCTGCATTCGACGGCTGCATTGTCCGCAACAAGGTGCTTGCAGACATCTTCCTCTATACCATCTACAAATGGTAAAACCTTATTTTTCTATATTTTGTTATGTGCTAATCATGAATTGATTATTTTTCTTGTGTGAATTTTATATACTGTATGGACCTATTTTGTGTACTAATAGATATACCTACACCTGGTACAAGAATAGATCAAACTAGTACTAGTAAAGATCAACCATTTCCTGGATCAGCCCATGTTACTAGTACTGGTTCATTTGCGGGGACATTGCTGATAAACAAGAACAATATGGTTTCGTTAAAAGTACCAAAGCTTCTAGGTGCTCTAAAATTGTTATTATTTACAGTGTAATTGTAGTTTACTTATACATAACTCATTTTGGACTGATAATCCCATGCTATTTTTGTAGGAAATGATGTTTTTTATGAACATCTTTTTGAAATGACATTGAAAATATTTGGGCCCATCATATGTAAAAGGTACGTAGCTTCATAATATTGGTACAATATTTTTCTTATCTTCCATTTATTATACTATATTAAAGTTATGATATCTAACAATTTTGTTTTTTCAAAAAAGGTGGAATGATCAAGATGCTAACTTAAAAAATCAGCTCATTAAATCTTTAGAGGGCCTCTTTGGAATTAAAAGTTTTGACAGAGGCAAGATTCTTACAAGAGCATGCAAACATTTAAAGACTGTGAGGGACCAATATAGAAGGGCTCTAAAGGATAACCCAAAGTACGAGCATCCTCCTATGATTCCACTGATGGAGTGGAATGAAATAATGGAAGATACAAAAGAGAAAAGGCTAAATGGTAGTAGAATTCAACCAGAAGACAACAAAAGAAGGTATGTCATGATAGTATTTTAAGTAGAATGTAATCATGCACTAACTAGTGATCTTTGTAAATATATAATCTAACATGTTTCAAACTTTTCATAGACCGCAAGACACATCAAAAGCCACACAAGCGAGATTAACAAAGGTTGGCCAACACAAACTTGGCTCTGGTGGCTATATGAAACTTCACTCTCAACTTTAAGTAGCAGCATTGGAATTTCATATCAAATTTTTATATATAAGGTTGCAAACAATTATGTTTAATCAAATCATACATGTAAAAGTGACGATATTAAATAAAAAATACAGGGCACATAATTCAATGTAGAGCCCACAAATGAAGACAAGAGAATAGCCTTGAAGGAAGGCTATGCAGTCGTGGCTGCACGCCTACACCAAGCATCCCAAAGCCATAATGAAGAATCTACTGCACCATATGAGACACAGGTAAATTGGTCAAATGAAAAGTAAATCAAATTGAATAGTTAATTTTGAACATAAATTGACTATTTCATGATAACAATGTGCATGAAATTTCACTACAGCCTTCAAATCCTACCATAGAACTTGGGCATGACGAAGGCCATGATGTGCATCACAGTGTTGGAGGTATTAATTTGCTATTGGAAATCAATTACATAATTATTAATAGAATTTAACATCTTTAATTGCAATTGGCCGTGTAACCTTTTTTTGAATATTTTAGAGCATGTTGAGCATGTTGAGGTGGTGGAAGATCAAAATGTTATTGTACATGATGATGTGGCATTGTCAGATAAAGTAAAATGCATGTTATGTTCTACTAGTTACTGAAATACATGTAACAGTAAAAAAAAGTACGCGAATTTAACCTATTTACTTGTTATTGCAGCAGACCCCCCTTTAGTGCAGCAGCATCGTCCTCCTCAAGACATGAGGAAGTATCATAATTTGAGATCACAACCACAAGATGAGGAAGATAATATTGATGCTCCTGTCAGCCTTTACCTAAATAAGACATCTAAGAAAAACCTAAAAAAGAAATGATTTCTTAAATATGCTCTTTGATAAAATGTGTTTGATTAACTTTGTTGGATAATGAAAGAATGTTGTTTTAAGTAATTATCTATGAATGTTGTGTATTAATATTTAATTATATGTCATGTTAATGAATATTGTTATGTGTTAATGAATTCTTGATTAGTGTTGTGTATTAATGAATGTTATATCATATTAATGAATGTTATGTGATTGTATTGATTGAATGTTATAGTTCATAAATGGACGAATGAAGTGTGTAATTAGATGTTAATGGGGAATTTAGATTGATGTTAGGGGGAGGGGGGGTGAGGCCAAATGAGCTTCCACCTTCACGTGGTTGGCCTTGTTAAGTAGAGAATATTAAAGTATTCTCGAAACCAAGTGAAGCTCAAACTAACACACCTTCATTATTAAATCAATTTTATTCATTCTAGGTCTTTGCTCATAAGTGCATTTTGAATGTGTCATTGTTAGGCAACTATCAAATAAAAAACTAGAAGGGCCAATAGTCAACTTCTCATTGTCATTGTCTGGCATGATTCGACTTCATTTTGTGTAAGTATTCTTGTATTAAATGCATTAACCTATCTTGGCCTAATGTAGATTATTTCATTGGTTTGTGTTTTTGAGTAGGTGAAATGTTAAATCAAATATCATGTGGATCTATAAGTAGCATAGATATTCTATAGCTAATAGCCTAATACACACACGTGAATAAATTTACTTAAGCAAACAGTCCTTATGTGCTAAAAAATCAGTTGTTTTAGTGCTGTAATTGTAGATGATTGTATGCATGAATTCAATGACAAGAACTAAACATTTAGGCTCTATGATAATGCTTGTCATCCTTATATGGTAGGCAAATGAATCCAAGAAGGAAGCTTTAAGGAAATATTTGGAGTCAAGCAGCGTGCTTGAGACCCTCACAAAACGTCTGCGACAATTCTTCTTATATGATGAAATGTTGAATCTAGAAAATTAATTTGTGAATTTGCATCTATTTGTGAGATAATATATTAATATTGGCAGTTCCTCTTATATGATGAAATGCTAATTTTAGAAAATTAGTTTGTGAATTTGCATCCATTATTTTTGGATGCCTGAATGTTATGTTTGCCTTGTGAGGATTCAAATTAATTTGATTGATATGATCTTTGAATTGGTGTAGTAGTCTTTTAGATTAATGTGATTTGTATTATCATATAATATCTCTGCTCTTATAAACTACCTTGTTTCCATGTATGATTTACAGTTATTCATTCCAGTGTTCCAAAGATGAATCTGGACGATATCTTTGAGTAAAAGAATGAGGTTGCTAAAGCTGTTGAAGAACTTGAAAAGGTTGATATATTCATATCAGTTTCATTTATTTATTGATGCGTATTGTCAATTGATTATTGTAAAATATCTCTTAAATATCAAACAAGATGAAATTTGAATGCAGTATGATTCAATCGTTCATTTCTATGCTTACAGGCTATGTCAAACTACGGATATGAGATAGTTCAAACATTTATTGTGGATATAGAGGCTGATGTGCATGTCAAGAAAGTAATGAATGAAATAAATGCAAGCAAGTCTTTTACATCCAATACTAAATGTCCTTTTTACCATGATATTGTTGGAGATTGCTAGCATATCTTTTGCATTTTGTAAATGGGTTGATGGTATTCATTTATTTAAGAAAAACCCAATTCATTATCCTCAACTTTGTTCATATTTTTGTTCTATATCTGTTTAGTTTATTTACCCAAAATCTCTCTCAATTTCACCATAATTCATTTCATTCTTTTATATCAGCTGTAAGAATGAGGGTGGCAACACAAGAAAAATAAGAGGTAGAGAAAATTGTACAAATCAAGAGAGCAGAAGCTTTCCTTATTTTATTTGTTAGTATGCATCAACACTTCCTTTTTATGTTATATATGTATATTTTATAGATTTGTATATTTATAATTTTAAAAGTTGTATGTAATATATATCAGGTTTGTTTGTAGCACCAATAATGAAAACTATTTTCTTGGCTGTCATACCATCCATCTCCGTCAACAACTAGTTAAGGACTCTGTCTGCGGCACCGCCAACATCCCCAACACTGCTTCCACGCTAAAACCTTGCAAACCAGTTATGCATCACCAGTTAGAGAGCCTATCTCAAATAGTTCAAACAAAATTCCTACTTAAATATATTCACTGTCCTCAGCTTGAACTTCACTCATAAAAAATCAACACACTTTTGTAGCAATAGAATCAAGCTCGTCAAAAAATAGGACGCAAGGAGCTGATCCTCTAGCTTTATCAAAAATTTCCCTCACATTAGCCTCACTCTCTCCAAACCACATTGTTAACAATTCACGACCCTTCACATTGATGAAATTGTCCTGACATTTGTTAGCAATGGCTTTAGCAGATGGATTGCTAGCCGAGCCCAAAGCAGTTGGAAGTGCTCATTACTAACGACCATGGAGTTTAGAATCTCATCATCTATTATCTCATCTTCTAAGTCTATAACATCCATCTTTTCCCTAATGCACTAAAGTGTAGCCTCAGTACACAAAGCAACAAGATCTGCTCCAACATATCCATGAGTATCCTTAGCAATCTTTTCAAGATCAACCTGTAATAAGAAAACTAAAGATAAATAGATACTCCATTAAGAAACATAAAGATTAATAAATGCTTTCAAAATCCAAGAACTGTTTAACATTAGATATAGAAGTACAAAAAATAAGGCCCCAATATACGTACATCATTAGAGAGCTTCATATTCTTTGTATGGATGCGAAGCACTTCCAACCTGCCCACTTCATCTGGAACCCCAATATCAATCTCCCTGTCAAACCTTCCAAACCTTTTGAGTGCTGGATCAATACTATTTGGTCGGTTAGTTGCTCCCATAACAATAACATGGGCACACAATTTGAGTCCATCCATAAGTGTAAGAAGTTGAGAAACAATTCTCCTCTCAACTTCACAGTGGATTTTTTCCCTCTTGGGAGCTATAGAATCAATTTCATCAATAAATATAATGGACGGGGCATTCTTCTCAGCCTCCTCAAAAGCCTTCCGGAGATTGCTTTCACTTTCTCCAGCCAACTTTGACATGATCTCAGGTCCATTGATACAGAAAAAGAAGGCACCGGTTTCATTTGCCACTGCCCTAGCAATTAAGGTTTTCCCAGAACCAGGAGGCCCATAGAGCAGAATACCCTTTGGGGGCTTCACACCAATAGATTTGAAGAGTTATGGGTGTCTAATATGAAGTTCTACCAATTCACAAATCACTAGTCATAGCCTATCTCTCAAATAGTTCAAACAAAATGAAAAAACCAACAGTTTCATGCAGAGCAGAGCAGATGGATTGGTAGAGCCCAAAGTAGTCTAGAAAATAGAACGAGCAGGGACCTACTGGCAACAAGCAGCAGAATGAGTGTGGACAACTAAAGATAAATATCTAGACTAATCACCAATCAGGATGCCATTGGTGATTAGTTTGGATATTTATCTTCAATTTTTTTTTAAACACTCCACTTTGCATCAAAATTTCAACCCACCTGCATCGAAAGTCTGGCCTAAAATCAACCATTTTGTGTCGAAATGTGGCATCGCGGGTTTGGCATCTTGGTCGGAGCCGCTAAATATTTCAACCAAATTTGGTCAAAATGTGACTGTCGCGAGTTTGGCATCCTGGTTGGAGCGACCAAAGTTTTCAACCCATATTGGTTGAAAGATCAACCAGTACACAAACACTTAACCAATGTTATCTTTGGCCTAGGTTTCCCTCATTTTCAACCAAAAAAGGAGTCTATCATTCAACGGGTTCAGTAATGGGTTGATATTTTGACACCAATAATAGCGACGAATCCTTTGGTCGACCATTCGACTGAGTTGGGTAGAAACTTTGACCAATATTGGGTCGAAAAATGGTGCAAAATGTACTAGTGCTTCAACATTATTGTTTTATTTTAATGAGGTAAAAAAAGAGGACAAAAACATGGGAAGGTCTTGATAAAGATGATTTAACAAAACATTTAAAAAACCCAACTAATAGGCGATACCAAACCTACCGTGCACCATGAGTTAGCTCAAATTCTCAGCTAGCCTATTTGAGCCTTTTAATCAAGATTGGAAACTAACTTCTAATTGAAAAAAAAGCAAGACAAAAACTCTCTAATAAATGGTACAAACTATGTACAATATTACTACTATCATTCACATTCAAACTTATATAGACAATTTAGGGACTAATGGCTGCTTGATACTACTAGCTGGGTCTTATTTAACTATTTTTTTTGGGAAAAAAACTCTTTGATTTTGCCACTATCAATAAACAAGCCTTAAACTATATTATAAGATCAAGAATGAACCTAAGATATAAAGTCATGCATGCATTTGTAAGTATAATAATGGAGAACTAAAAGATGGTAATAAAAAATAGAGAAGTGGATAAATGTATGGTAAGCAAATGCATTAGAGTAAGGAAATTTGAATAAACAAAAGTATGTAAATCATAATTTGAAAATGACAAGATATATTATACTTAAAAACAAAAGAGTTGAACTTAGTGAAAACTCTCTCACCAAAAAGTTAGTATTCTAACATATAATATCAATATATATTTTTTAATTAGTAATTAACAACTTACAATTTACAAATTGTGAGATGATAGGCAAACCATAAAATTCAACGTTTCTTCAAATTTATTACATATAATTAAAATTTGACATTTATAAAGTGTAAAGGTCAATTATATTTTTATTTAAAAAATTTGTAATTTTTTAAAAATTAAATAAGATGAAAACAAATTATTATTTTGTTGAGAAGATAAATGAATTGAACTCTAGAAACCAATTAAATTTTTTATATTTTCGCTTTTTTTCTTCTAAATTTCATATTTTCTATAGTATAATTGCAATATATTTAAATTTATAAATTATCAAAATTATTTTTTGATGGTATGATTGGTTGAACTAGTTTGAGTCTCATACACACAAATTTTCAGAATTGAAGACATCACCAATTGTATTTTTTAATACTAAAATGTATTTAGATAGTTTCTAATTCATACAACTATACTAAAATAATGTAATTTTTTTTATTCAAATTAAAATTTAATAAAATAGAATATTAAAAATATTTTAAATTAGAAAAATGAAAATATCAAATTATAATAGTTTATTATCAGTTTATCATATACTAATGTTGTAACCTAAATTTTATACACTAATCAAATTATAATTATTACTATTTTTTTTTTGATCTATAACACTTTGTATCAATAATAAAGAAGTGAGTACAAAAGATAAGAGAAGATGCCCTCAGGCTTACATAACTGCCAGAACCATAACCAGGCTAAGCTGCTCCACCAAAAGTAACAAGAAGGGAGGAAGAAGGCAAGCAGAAAAGAGAGGACCAGAAGAAAATCGAGTCACCCAAGAAGGAGAACAGAAAGACAAAACAAGAAGGGCAGGCATCGTGCACGGGGTGAGCAGAACATCACAAAAAAGGGAAGGGAAAAAAGTATCAAGCATTTGCAGGCTCTTTGCCCTTACGCTGACCCCGTTTCATCTGAGGGAAGTCTTCAAACACATCTTTGTCATGCTCTTCCTGCAATTTGCAAAGATTGTCAATCAAAGCCTTCAAATGTCGCCATTTCCCACTGATATCATGCTGGTAGGCCTCCTAATCCACTTTACCCCACCACCAAAGGAAGGAGACATGACCAAAAGCAAAACCATCCTTTAGTTCTTCAAAACACTTGCTGTAGTAAAAAATGACACTAGGAACAACCCATTCGAGGATGGAGTCGAGACCCAACAACATATCCTTATCAAAGAGAAGATCCATAAGAGGCTTAACCTCCTGCTCAGCCTCACCTAATTGCAAGGCCTACACCACCACCAGGGATATGATATCTACATTAGACCTACGCTTCACAAAGCGTTCTTGATACTGGCTACCCAACACGTCCAAGACAACAATGGCAAGAGCCACGTTCTTAACATTCAATAACCCCATTACACGTTCCTTATTAGCAGGGCCCTCCACTGATTTCTACTACTTCAATGTTCTCACAAAGAATATAGCCTCCATATTTGATCACTGAGAAGTTAGAAAGAGAAAGGAACGAGGAGAAAAAGAATCAAGGATAAGTTTAAACAACATGTGAGCAGGAGTGAAAGAGAAGGAAGCAGTCCATCAGCTGACACCAACTGCCAAAAGGAGCATCACTACAAAATAGAGCGTCGTCAAACTCGGTCTTAACCAGAACTTTAGATCAAATCAAGTGCTGGGAGGCGGGCATTGGAAAGAACATCCTGACTCCTGTCAAAGAAGAAAAACAAAGACCTACAACACAAGCAACTTAAAGGGTCAGAACGTCATCAGAAAAAAATTCTGAGCACATCTCATTAATATGTTCTAGATTTGTAGCCCAGTTTGAAATAATATCAGCCTCCACATTGCCTTCTCTCAAGACATGGATAATTTTGAAATCAGAGAAAGAAAGAAGGAGATTAGAGATCTCTTCCAAAACATTTACTAGGTGCCATGCCTTAACTATCTCATTTTTGATAGCATTCACAATAATTTGTGAGTCCCCTTCAAGGTGAACCTGCTAAAGCTTCATCGTTTTCACCAATTGAAGAGCCAACAAAGTTGCATAAGCTTCCACAACATTGTTGGTGCCATCCTTTAGTCTTTGAGCTGCTAAGGCAAGAACAACCCCATTATAGTCCTTAACAATAACCCTTGCCCCTGAAGGACTAGGGTTTCTCCTTGAGGCCCCTCAAAGTTGATTTTAATCTAGCCATGATCAGCTTTCATCCATTTAACCTGCATCCTGGAATTGGAAAGAGCATTAACATCTTTTAGATTCTCACTATGAAATTTCAAGCAAGGCCAATTTCAATGGAGTTGTCTATCAATTTTAGTGTAAACATAGCTACCATTCGAGGAGAGTAGAACTGCCTTCATTGTTTCTTCAATCGCATAATAAATGCTAGACATAACACTACGTATGGATCATTCTTTATCCTGAAAAATCCTTCTATTCTTTTCCTTCCACAACTCCCATATGACAATTGAAGGGCTGACCTTCCATATTCCAGATAAAGCAGTAGATTTTGAAGGGACCGACCAACTCAGAAAAAACATCCTTAACCCCACACTGCAAAGGACCTATAAAATTCAACTTTTGCTTAATCATCCTCCAACACTCATCAGTAAAAGGGCACTGAATAAGCATATGATCAACATCTTCAGAAGTAACCTTGCATAAAACACATTTGGTCAGTCCTTGTTGACCAAACCTCTTTCTTCTTTCACTAGTTAGGATTCTATTATGCATAGCTAACCAAGCAAAGGCCCTGCCTTAGGTAGGCAATGCCTATCCTAGAACAAATTGGTGGGCCAAGGGATGGGAGCATTTTCCTCCTCAAGGGATAAATATCCCAGCTTCACAAAGTAATCCCCACTATTTTACTGACACCACATCAATTTATCACTCTGATTACTTCTAATAAAACTTCTTTGCTGAAACAAATCTGTCATAACATTCCTTTGATGAATAGTTAAGTTAAGAGCATCCAAACTTTTCCATTTCCAAGTAGGGCCAAGAGTAGAATCCCCGCATTCCAAATAATCCGACACTTTTGAGCCCCAACAAGTAGTGAAGATATTTCTTGGTTCATCATAACTATTATCATCCTTTAAGATTGGATGGTTGTTCCAAGAATCCAACCAAAATAAAGCTTTAGATCCATTACCAACATGCCAAGAAACATGCCTATTGATGACATGTCTACAGTCTAGAATGAAATTCCAGATTGCCGAGCCTTTAGGAGGATTGACAATAGGGAGGATACACTCATCATTGAGAGAATCTAAGTATTTTGATCATAGAATTTTAACCCACAACTTGTCTAGTTGGCTGCAAATAATCCAAACCAATTTAGCTCCCAAAGCCAGATTCATCCTCCTCCAATCTTTCAGACCAACACCACCATTCTGTTTCCTTTTACAAATTTTCTCCCAAGCCAAGAGGGGCCACTGATCACCATCCCCCGCCCCATTCTAGAAGAACTTCCTCATTCGACTCAAGATAGTGTCTAAAACCTTATGAGGGATTTTGAAACAACTCATAGAGTAAATAGGGACAACAGAGACCGATTACTAATTATTATTAATTATAATATGTAAAAAATATTTATTGATAATTTTTCTTATACACCAAATTTCTGGAATTCTATTGCTCTTCCACATTGCTTGATTTTAGGCAAAATTTGTGCAATGAAAAATAACTTAAGTTTAATTAATATGAAAATTTATATTTTAAATAGTACATTTTTTAGAATGTAATTTTGGCTATTCAATTGGAAATGTTAGATAAAAATAATATATATTTCCATTATATAATCTTCTAAGATAAGTTATTATATATTATTTTTATAATATAGATTATAATATAAATTAAAATAATAATATTGTATTTAGAATTATTATACATTCTAAAATATATTATATTATAATTATAATTTATGTATAATATAATATAGTTATGTATAATATAATAGTACTATATTATATATACAATAATATTAATCATATGTAATACAAAATATATATCAATAAATTAAAATTAGCAAAATTGTTATATTTACAAATAAAATGAAGATTAAGGTTTAAATTAATTATAATTTACAATCAATAAGTGTCTATATAATTATAATTAAATAATATTTAATTACTATACTTATCATTAAATAAAAAGAATAATTATATAATTTTATAATTAATTAAAATATCTTATATACTATAATAAATTTATTAAAATTAAAATTAAAATTAATTAGAAAACTAAAGGCAAGTACTAGCCACTAGGTGGCACTTGTTTATACATACATGAAATCTGTCATGATCAAACTTAAATTCTACTAATTATTAATAAACTATCAAACTTAATTTTATTTTTGCAAAAGCATAAATTCAAAAATAAACTATCAAACTTAGTTTTATTTTTGCAAAAATATAAATTCAAATCATTGTTAAATTGACAACAAATATTTTTACTAAAATGCACCTCATTAGTGCAAGTGCTAATTTTATATTCCTTTTATTATAAAAAAAATAATATATTTTTTTTCTATATGTTATTATTGATTATAAATGTAATCAGAGAACCGTTTTTCAGATCCCGCATAAAAACTTGAGTATTCCTAACCACAGTTAGTGCCAAATCACTTTTTAACACTCCCAAAAGAACTCTTCCTCTGCTTTCACGCACGCGCAGGACACCTATGTCAACATAATAAGACGTGGATATCATTCGCCGTCTGTACAAGGAATACTTTACAGTCTACGAGGTGTCCGGTTTCCACTAAGCAACCTTAAATAATACGAACAAAAGAAATTGAAGGCGTGTGGTTCGACTGTATGTGACGGGACACATTTTTTAGGCATTTTCCACGTGACCATGACCAGACTTGATATTCCCTTCTTAAAGCACGCCATTAAAGCCCTCCATTTCAATATGCAAGGCTCCTCAGAGCTGCCACCATGGAAGCTCTCACAATGCTCAACACTACTAACAGGTTTTCTCCGGCATTACTTAAATTCCACTCCTCCAACTCTGCACTGAGTTGCAGAAAAAACACTCGCTTTTTGGAGTCCTCATCCTGTAATTCCAGTCGGGGAGCTCTTGTGCAGGCGAAGAATGTGGCCGTCCGGGGGCTGGAGGCAACACAAATTTCGAAAGATGACGGCAAATTTTCCCGTACGCTTCCTTCTCCCAAACCCTTGGAAGGCACTGGAAAGGTTATTTCGGCGCCATTGATGGAGGTTAAGGCGGAGTCGTTGCAGTATGAGGCTGGATTTGTCGGAGGTGTATCAGAAAATACGAGAGCAGTTTCGGATTGTGAGGAACTTCCGGGTGCGATTTCATATTTGACGAGCATTCTGTCGTCCAGGGTTTATGAGGTGGCCATTGAATCGCCTTTGCATTTTGCGCCCAAGCTGTCGCACAAGAGCGGCGTCAACATTTGGCTGAAACGAGAGGACTTACAGCCTGTAAGCATTTCTATCACTTTTTGATTGTCTTTGTTTTCATGTCTTTGTCAGTGGAATTGATGAGAAGTGAAAGGAAAGATTTTAACGATGGGATTAAAATCATTTATAATTCATCTTTATGTTCTTTTTCTTATTTGATCCTTTTGTTAAATTTTTCAAATAGTTGGTGATGCATGTTGTCAATTTTCATTTTTTTTCAATTGACTATGGATATTATCATAAGTTATGCATTTCATTTGGTTTCTATTATGGGCCTGTTTGTTTGTTGGATTGTAATTAGTCTGGAATTCAAATTCTCGAATTGACATTTTTTATGTTTGTGTTCAAAACATGAAATTGGAGCAGGGATTTGTTAATTCTCATTTACCCCTAAAACTAACATTTGAATCTTCCATCTAAATAGGTGGAATTGGAAAATCAATTCCAATTCCCCTTAAATGGGAATTGGGGGTAAATCAAAATTTATAATATTTTGAAATTCATACGCAAACAACATTTTCCATCTTCTCATTATGAATTCTAGGTGAACCAAACGGTTCCAACGATATTCCAAAAACTATTTTCCAGATTTAAAACTTCTAGAATTGTCAAATACTGGAATTTGACAATTCCAGCGTTATTTAATTTCAAGAAACAAACATTTTTTTTTTTCAAGTTTCTTTGGGTATCTTTCATCTACTGATCTAGATTTAAGAACAATGGACAATCAGTTTTAGGTGATGTCAATATATTTTAAGGTAGGAATGTTTTAGGTATATTGAGATAAAAGATATATTGTGGTAAAAAATAAAGTTAGTGGTTGATAATGATACTACTTTTGCATTTAAGACAATTTGAGCAATAGCGTATGTATAATTGTTATTGTTAAGAACAATGATGGAAACATTATATTAGACTATGGAAATTTGGTTCCTTAAAAGGTAAATATTAATTCACGATTAGCAATAGAAAATGAAAGGACAAGTCACCAGTAATGAAGCATTAGATGGAATAACTGTAAAGCACCTTTATGGTGGGACAACTGTAATTCAACTTTAAACTTCTACTAAGCACATCAACCAAAATAAAAATGGATTTAGAAAACAAGGGCTAGTTGCAATTGGTGTAATTGAATTTGGATCATGCCAAAGGTAGATCAATAACAAGAAAAAGGAGGAAGAAAGAATGATAAGTCATTTAGATTTTCGAATTGAAAAAGGCAGTTGTGGGGGATGCAAGAAAAAGGAAAGAAAAACAAAAGAAAGAATGTAGGGAAAATGATGTCTTTGCAAAGTGGTAAATAGAAAATCCTATTTTGGAATCATAGGATTTGATTAACCCTAACAAGAGATGCTTAAGCTCACTTTGGTCTTGGCTATTGCTTTAGGTAAACATAGATCATGGGTTCAACTCTTGATTTGTTTGCTAATGGGTGTAAGTTCATTACACACCACTTGAGAGGTTATAGGGGGGATCACTTAGTAAAGGGCTAAGCTCTGGGTCGTTGGGACAAACTCCTAATTCCTCTCAATAAAAAAAATGTTTAAGACCATAAAATAGGCCACCCATGATTTGTAAGAAGAGATCAAGTGAAACATTTTTCCTTTCACTAGTTCGCATTTTCATGAATAAAAATGAAAGCTTTAGTTAGAGTTGAGTTGCTCTTGGGATTTCAAATTACACTTGTAAAATACAATGATTAAGACTTCAAGCATTTATGATACCTAGTAGTAAAAATAAAGCTTATAACTTTTTGTTTAATTGAAAAATATCAAAATTTTTATTGAGTATTGTTGATTATAATAAGATATATGGTAATGAGGTAGGTATTGGCTTCTTATAGAGATGTTGGATTATAATCAATATTAGAGTCCATTAAAACTTAATAACATATTTTATATGCAAAGAACTATATCGACAGATATAAGTTTAAAATGAAATGATATTCACGATAATCAAATGGAAACATTATTTATTGAAGAATTAAGCATTGCCATTAACATTGAACGCTCAAATTATAGAAAAATAAAATTAAATAATTCTTAGACATTTGATTCCAATTGGATGTCATAATTGTAAAACCCTCAAAAGAGATGTTGCTCTCTTGAAATGACCTCCATGAATATTTGAATTTCATCAACAATAAAATAAATAAGTATTAAGCAAAGAGAGTTATATTAATTGATAGTGAGAGCATGTTGTTTCATCTAATTGGTTCATCCCCAAGGTCTTATTTCCATTAGTTACTTAAGTTTACTTAGGGTACACATAGGATAGTTATCACTTTTTGTTTGAAGTCATGAGATTAAGACACACATCTTAAATCTAATGCAATCGTATGTCTCACCTTGGTTTATCTAACCAAGTGGTTCTCTTTGTGTTCTCATACAATGTGAATACATTGCCATTGTATATTTGCATATATAATATGATTATTTTCTAATATTTGATCCCTCTTATGCTTTCACTAGAACTCTTATTTATAAAGTGTACAAGTCAATTATATTTTTATTTAAAAAATTTGTAATTTTTTAAAAATAAAATAAGATGAAAATAAATTATTATTTTGTTGAAAAGATAAATAAATATCTTGAAACTATTTTTATACTTTCTTTTGTTGAAGAGATAGAGAAATATCTACATTTAAAAGCTCTTTTTAGTGGTAAAAGCATAAATTACAATTATAAATATTAAATTTATTGGACTTACAAGTAAAATGTAGGAAGTGATTAAAATTTTAGAAGTTTACTTAAATATAAAAAAACTTTGAGAATAACTAACAAATATAGTTATATATAAAATAAGGTAATGCAAATAATGAAAATAGAAGTAGAACATTCTATGTAACATGTTTACATTTCACTTATTCTATTATTGTTTAAAATTCTATGTAACTATTGCACTTCATTGGTACAAGAGCCAGTTCTATATTCTTTTCATTACAAAGAAAATTTAATTTAAAAAAGGCTTTTACATATATTACTAATTTGTACTTATTTTCTAATTTTACATTTTGTATCTATATTTATTATGTTTAATATATGTATTACTGATTTAACAGCAAATGATACCAGTTTCATATCCCCGCATAAAAACTTGTACTATTCCTAACCACAGTTAGGCCCAAATCACTTTTTAACACTCCCAAAAGAACTCTTCCTCTGCTTTCACGCACGCGCAGGACACCTATGTCAATAGAATAAGACGTGGATATCATTTGCCGTCTGTACAAGGAATACTTTACAGTCTACGAGGTGTCCGCTTTCCTCTAAGCAACCTTAAATAATAACAAAAGAAAATAAAGGCGCGTGGTTCGACTGTATGTGACGGGATATATTTTTAGGCATTTTCAACGTGACCATGACCAAACTTGATATTCCCTTCTCAAAGCACGCCATTAAAGCCCTCCATTTCAATATGCAAGGCTGATCAGAGCTGCCACCATGGAAGCTCTCACAATGCTCAACCCTTCTAACACGTTTTCTCCGGCATTACTTAAATTCCACTCCTCCAATTCTGCACTGAGTTGCAGAAAAAACACTCGCTTTTTGGACTCCTCCTCTTCCTGTAATTCCAGTCGGGGAGCTCTTGTAAAGGTGAAGAATGTGGCCGTCCGGAGACTGGAGGCAACAGAAATTTCGAAAGATGACGGCGGATTTTCCCGTACGCTTCCTTCTCCCAAACCCTTGGAAGGCACTGGAAAGGTTATTCCGGCGCCATTGATGGAGGTTAAGGCGGAGTCGTTGCAGTACGAGGCTGGATTTGTCGGCGGTGTATCAGAAAAGACGAGAGTAGTTTCGGATTGTGAGGAACTTCCGGGTGCGATTTCATATTTGACGAGCATTCTGTCGTCCGGGGTTTATGAGGTGGCCATTGAATCGCCTTTGCATTTTGCGCCCAAGCTGTCGGACAAGGGTGGCGTCAACATTTGGCTGAAACGAGAGGACTTACAGCCTGTAAGCATTTCTATCACTTTTTGATTGTCTTTGTCAGTGGAATTGATGAGAAATGAAATGAAAGATTTTAACGATGGGATTAAAATCATTTATAATTCATCTTTATGTTCTTTTTCGTATTTGATCTCTTTGTTAAATTTTTCAAATAGTTGGTGATGCATGTTATAATTTTTTTAAAATTAAATTGAGTATGGATATTATTTTAAGTTATGCATTGCATTTTGTTTCTTTTGTGGGCCTTTTTGCTTGCTGGTAGAATTAGATTGGAATTGAGATTGTTAAATTCTGGAATTGACATTTTTTATATTTGTGTTCAAAACATGAAACTGGAATAGGGATTTGTTAATTCCCATTTACCTCCAAAATTAGTATTTGAATCTTCCATCTAAATATGTTGAATTGGAAAATCAATTTCAATTCCACTTAAATGGAAATTGGGGGTAAAACAAAATTTATAATATTTTGAAATCCATATGTAGACAACATTTTCCATCTTCTCATTATGAATTTTTTCCTGGATTCAAAACTTCTAGAATTGTCAAATATTGAAATTTGACAATTCCAACAACCAAACAAATTTTTTTTTTTTTCAAGTTTTTTTTGGTATCTTCCATCTACTAATCTACATTTAAGAACAATGGACAATCAATTTTAGGTGATGTCAATATTGACCCATTAGACTTTTTTTTTCTTATATATTAAATTTAAAAATCACACGACACTTGTTTTATGATTTTCAATCTATTATGTTAATAAAGAAATCATAGCCAATTCTTGCTTATTAGAGCTAGTTCAACATTAAAAGAGTATATTTTTGTCAACAAAATAACATAATTATTGATTATTTTTATTAATTTTGTGTGAACACAAGATAATAGTTGAACATGTTTTTGTTGTTAAATAAATAAGATGCTTCTTCTATAATATACTTATAATCTTTAGCTTTGTAGTTAAGAGCTAGCCTTCATGGACAAATATTTTCAATCTTAATTGACTCAACTTCTATTTAAGTGATCAAGTTTTATATATTGAAGTTTGTAGGTCATTTAATGGTTGATCAATAATATATTTTAAGGTAGGAATGTTTTAGGTATATTGAGATAAAAGATATATTGTGGTAAAAAATAAAGTTAGTAGTTTATAATGATACTGCTTCTGCATTTGAGACAATTTGAGCAATAGTGTATGTATAATTGTTATTGTTAAGAACAATGATGGAAACATTATAATTGGACTAAGGAAATTAGGTTCATAAAAGGGCAATGATTAATTTAGGATTAGTAATAGAAAATGAAAGGACAAGTCGCTAGGAATGAAGCATTAGATGGAATAACTATAAAGCACCTTTATGGTGGGACAACTGTAATTCAACTCTAAACTTCTACTAAGCACATCAACCAACATAAAAATGGATTTAGAAAATAAGGGCTGGTTGCAATTGGTGTAATTGAATTTGGATCATGCCAAAGGTAGATCAATAACAAGAAAAAGGAGGAAGAAAGAATGATAAGTCATTCGGATTTTCAAATTGAAAAAGGCAATTGTGGGGGATGCAAGAGAAAGGAAAGAAAAACAAAAGAAAGAATGTAGGGAAAATGATGTATTTGTAAAGTGATAAATAGAAAATCATATTTTGGAATCATAGGATTTGATTAACCCTAACAAGAGATGCTTACACTCACTTTGGTCTTGGCTATTGCTTTAAGTAAACATAGATCATGGGTTCAACTCTTGATTTGTTTGCTAATGAGTGCAAGTTCATTACACACCACGTGAGAGGTTATAGGGGGCTCACTTAGTAAAGGGCTAAGCTCTGGGTCGTTGGGACAAACTCCTAATTCCTCTCAATGAAAAAAATGTTAAGACCATAAAATAGGCCACCCATGATTTGTAGGAAGAGATCAAGTGAAACAATTTTCCTTTCACTAGTTCACATTTTCATGCAATAAAATGAAAGCTTTAATTAGAATTGAGTTGCTCTTGGGATTTCAAATTACACTTGTAAAATACAATGATTAAGACTTCAAGCATTTATGATACCTAGTAGTAAAAATAAAGCTTACAACTTTTTGTCTAATTGAAAAATATCAAAGTTTTTATTGAGTATTGTTGATTATAATAAGATATATGGTAATGAGATAGGTAGTGGCTTCTTATGAGATGTTGGATAATAATCAATATTAGAGTCCAATAGAACTTAATAACATATTTTGTATGCAAAGAACTCTATATTGACAAATTTAAGTTTAAAATAAAATGATATTCACGGTAATGAAATGAAAACATTATTAATTGAAGAATTAAGCATTGCCATTAACATTGAATGCTCAAATTATAGAAAAATAAAAATAAACAATTCTTAGACATTTGATTCCAATTGGATGTCATCATTGTAAAACCCTCAAAAGAGATGTTGCTCTCTTGAAATGACCTCCATGAATATTTGAATTTCATCAACAATAAAATAAATAAGTATTAAGCAAAGAGAGTTATATTAATTGATAGTGAGAGCATGTTGTTTCATCTAATTGGTTCATCCCCAAGGTCTTATTCACACTGGTTACTTAAGATTACTTATGGTACACATAGGATAGTTATCACTTTATGTTTCAAGTCATAAGATTAAAACACACATCTTAAATCTAATGCAATCGTATGTCTCACCTTGATTTATCTAACCAAGTGGTTCCCTTTCTCATACAATGTGAATCCATTGCCATAGTATATTTGCATACAAAATATGATTATTTTCTAATATTTGATTCCTCTTATGCTTTCATTGGAACTCTTATATCTTGGGTGGCTAAAATTATAGTCGAATCTTGTACAATATAGAGCATTTATATACCAATTCTTACATTAATAAACTTGGAAATTTCTATACAAATTTATTGAAGCTCAATATTTTTTTCAAACCATGACATTTTGCAACAATACTTTGTAAATAATAAACTACTTTTATTTCATTTTGAAAAATTAATTTCCCACCCCCCAAAACTAAAAGTATACTTTCACTTCTAAATGCATAAGTGCTAGTTCAAATATAAGTGCATAAATTTACGATATCTTGAACACGAATAGTGTCACTTACTAAAGATCTCATTTGCTTGCCATTGCTCCTTTTCTAAATTATTTCATTTTGAAGAAATAATTTCGCATCCCATACAAAATTGAAATTAGAGTGTCACTTTCTAAATGTACAAGTGCTAGTGTGAATGCAAGTGCATAAAATGATGAACATCTTGAACACTCATATTGTCACTTATCAAGAGTTGCCTCATTTGCTTGATATTGTTTCTTATCTAAATTATTTCATTTTGAAAAATTAATAAATTATATATTTTCCAAAGATTGAAAATAAAATGCCACTTTCTAAATATAAAAATGCTAATCTAAACAAACATCTCAAACAAGGATAGCATCTTAATCAACTCTTACACTAATATATCTTAAAATTTTTATACAAATTTTTTAAAGCTCAATTTTACAACAATATTTTCCAAACAAGAAATTGGCGTCCTTTCATTTTGAAATGGTAATTTTAAAATAAAAAAATTTTAAATCTTTTTTTTTTCAGATTCGTGAAAACACAGTTAATTTTTTTGTGATTTTCAACCACAAAATATACAGATGCTGAAAATTTTACGAAAATCTGTTATATTTTGTGATTTTTAAAATTTGATCAATAATACATTTTGTAGGAAGCTTAACCTTGTCCCACTAGTGTCACTTCCTAAATGTATAAGCGCTAATCAATCAAAGTTGAACAATGTTTAGGGTCCTGAATTAACTAGTGGTATAACCAGAGTCACGGGTCCAAGACATCTTTTAACACTTCTCTTAGAACTCTTCCTCTTCTTTCAGGAGTACAGAAAAACATGGAATCAATTTTCTGACTATAAATGGAATTATTTACTGTAGTTGCAGTGTCGTTTTCCGCTTATAATCTTAAAATATTAAGAAGACAAGATTCATTTTGGCTTGACTGTAAGTGATGGGACATATTCTTAGGCATTTTCGACACGACCATGACTACCTCATGTTGAGGTTCCCTCTTAAAGCCGCCATTACAGACCTCAACTTCCATTGCATGACTTGTCAGAGCTACCGCCATGGAAGCTCTCACAATGCTCAATACTTCCAAGAAGTATTCTCCAGCACTACTTAAATTCCAGTCCCCCAGCTCTGCACTGAGCTGCAGTAAAAGTACTCGTTTTTTGGAGTCGTCCTTCGGTAATTCCAAACGGGGAGCTCTTGTGGTGAAGAATGTGGCCATCCGGGGATTGGAGGCAACAGAAATTTCAAAAGACGATGGAAAATCTTCACGTCCGTTTCCTTCTCCCAGACCCTTGGAAGGCGCTGGACAGATTCTTCCGGCGCCATTGATGGAGGTTAAGGTGGAGTCGTTGCAGTACGAAGCAGGATTTGTCGGCGGTCTCTCAGAAAAAACGAGAACAGTTCCGGATTGCGAAGAAGTTCCGGCGGCGATTTCATATCTGACGAGCATTCTGTCGTCCAGAGTTTACGAGGTGGCCATTGAATCGCCTTTGCACTATGCGCCGAAGCTGTCGCGGAAGAGTGGCGTCAACATTTGGCTGAAACGAGAGGATTTACAACCTGTAAGCATTTCTAGTTCTACCACTTTTTTTTTTCATGTCTTTGTTAGCGGTATTGATGAGAAGAAAGAATGGAGGGTCACTTTTTCAGGTCTTTCTTAAATTCCAAAGACTTCTAGTAGGAAAAACTAATTTTTTTTACCAGAAAAAGCTTAATTATAAATCTTATTTTCTGAGAATAAGTAACACCAATAAAAAATAATTATTTTTTAAAATCTTTTGTTACTAAAAGGTTTTATTGTCTTGAGTAAAATCAGTTCTTTTAAAAATAAGATGTTTATTCAGTTTTCTAATTTAAAGTAAGTCTTAATAATCTATATTTTCAATCATTAGTTGGATTTTTATTTGATTGAATAAGTTTGATGTAGTGAAGTTTCAAGGTCATGTTATGATTGGTAATATTTTTAAGGTTGCCATTATTTAAAAATCTTGAAATAAAAATAGAAAAATTGTAAATATATACATTTTTTAATTTTAAAATATTTGAAATATAAAATTTTAAATATATTAAAACAAAAAAATATAAAAATTATATATATATATATATAGAAAATACAAATTAAGTTTCATAATATACAATTAATACTTCCCCCGTTAATGGGGTTAGGAGTTTGATCCTCATTAGAACTCAAGAATTGGAGTCAAATTGGTAGTATTGAAAGGTGGGTGGGTGAAAGTCAACTTTGATGGTGCTGGAAGGGCAACCCTAGGATAAGTGGGCCTGGATGTGTGGCATGCGATCATAGTGGCAAGATGCTATGTGAAAAAAGGGAGTATTTGGGAGTGACTACTAACAATGATGCTGAATTCCATGTGGCATTATTCGGTTTAAATTGTAGAATAGAATAAAATGTAAAACGGCTGCATCTCGAAAGACATTCTCTCATAACTACCAATGCAATAAGATAGAAGATGACACCTATTTGGAAACTTCGCAAGTGGATTGACCTGATTTCAGAGGCAGTTTTTTTTTCAAGAGTTTAAGATATCCCATGTCTATTAGGAGGGGAATGAGTTGGGTGATTCTTTGGCCAACTCGACATTAAGGTAAGTTGTCATTGATGACTCAACTCAAAGGATGATGGCATCATTATATCTATAGCAGAATTCCAAGAGCATCTATTATGAGGTGGAGTTGGCAGATTTGAAATGGCGGGGAGTGTAAGGCTTTGATTATTTGCTTGTGATTTCCTGAGAAGAAAGCGTGTGAGGCGCTGATCCAAATGTGACATAGCCTTTAAATGGATTTTGATGGTGTGAATACTTGTCATTTTTCAATTTGGTAGGTGGCGAGCTCTGAGCATTAGCAATTGATACTTCATTTAAGTTGATTAGTAAGAAATGACAAATATTGTTTCCTAGCAAGGTGAGTGAAAAGAGGTTGAACTACGTCTTCAAAACAAACCATGGCCTCATTGTACACTCAGGGAAGATGCTGCTAGGAGATGAATTCTTGAAATCTAATCATCGGTATAGGGTTAATATCAATGTGGTGGCCATGTCTTTGACAACAGTGTTGGATGCTAATGAAACAAAGGCTATGGTCAAGGTGTTGTGTGAGCTCCTAATTTGGAGTTGCTATTGGGGAAATTAGAAGATGTGCTCGAAAATGTTGATTGTGACAAGGGTGTTCCACTTCGAAAAGATTACTATGTGATTAAGTATTGTGGGAGGGAAGTTGGCAAATACCCATTAGTTTACTCCCATAAGCCTTCCCACCTACCTAGGAGGAAGGTTGCTATGGAAGGAAGTGTGGTATTTTTGAAACAAATGCTAGATTTGGTGTCAGAAGGTGGTGTTGGATAGTTACAAAGGTGTTTGAAAGAAGAAGGGTTGATGGGTTATGGGAATGAAGAGGAATTTGGGGTGGAAATTAAGGAAGTGTAAGAGACTGGGGAAGTGCCAAAGGAAGGGAGAGCCAAGGAAGATCATGTTCATTGTGGATTAGAATGTGTGGTGAAGGCTTGAAAGGCGCGTTGGTCTTGTATTTGATTTGGGTTCCTATTGATTTTGGTTTCAAAATACATTGACTTTTTTAGCCTTGTCAGTTATGTGATAAAATATATAGTCCACAAGTTTTTCTCCATTTTCCTACTGGAGATGTTTTGGATGTAATATATAACTTGGGATGAGCCGACTGTTAGTCATGATAGGAGGTAGGATGAATATGTTAGGTATTTGGGTAGTTTCTAGCTACTAGTTCGACATGGTTTCAATCTAGCATAGGTGGGAGGAGGGATTTTTGACGAACAAATGTAAAAAACATACTTTATTATTAATACAATGAGTGCAGCCCCTACGCTGCCATTTAATGATAAAAAAAAATCTGTAAAATAACTGTAAAATTTTATAAGATTAAATGTAAACTATTACAAATAATTATAACCCCCTTTTGTGGACTCAATTGCCAGCTTTGGTTCATATGTTTGGTTTGTTTGTGGGAATGCCTACAATAAAATCTACCAAAACATGAAAGCAGAAAAATTAAAATCGACAATATTAATGGAGTGTACACTTACCTCATGTCCTTATGCAGCTGCTCAAGTACAATTTCTGCTTAAATTTAAGCAGCTGGAGTGTTCCCATGTGAATATTTAATTACAAGAAAAGTATAAATTAGAATCTTTCCCTATTTTGGTGGTGTAGCCACTGCTAAAAAAACTAAAATAAGTTTTGAAACAAAGTGGGTCTGGAAATAAGCAGCAATTGCTTCTTGAGAAAATTGACACATGGCTCCACAAATTGTCTTCCCTCTTTTTTATTTGCCTTCTATTTTTTCTCCAAAAATGCTATTTTAAATCACTGCCTAAAAATAAGCAGTGAAATTTAATAATCATGGGGCCACAACTCCACAAATTGCTCCTAAAAAATTTGAGCAGTGGCTGCTAACCAAAATAAGCTAAGCAGCTTCATGGGGACATGCCCTTAAGTACTGAATCACAAGGTTTGTATCTAAATTCAACAAGAGTAATTTTTTATTTTTATTTAAATACATTAAGTTAAGATTTAATTTTAAAATAGTAAATTCAAATAAATTTATAAATATTAGAATTTGAATAAATTTATTAATATAGGTTATCAATAGAGGGCTCTACCCCTACAAAGGTAGAACTTACCTTGAAATATTTTTTATAAATATAGGAAATTTATTTTGAATGCAATCCTCAAAAATCCAATTTAAAGAAGAAAAATGGAGTGACTAATTGTAGCAAAATGAAGAAGAACTGAAATGACAAAGAGTAGAGGATTGACAACACAAGGAAAGCCAAAGATTGAAGGAACAAAGGTGGGACAGCCTTAAAAGAATATGGAGTTGAGAGTATTATCATTACAACCAGTGCACATTGAGTTGAGTAATGGATGGATTCAACAGAAGGTATGGAGCTTAGACAAAATTACAAGGGAGGAAGGGATGGATTCAACAAAAGATGGAGTTTTGGACAATTTCACAAGGACACAAACATGGAAACCTAATATGTCAAACAATGGGGGATTGGCTTTAGAAGGAAGCACCATGGTAGTAGGACAGTGGAAATTGGGATTACAAACAAGGAAAAAACAAATTGCAATTATCAAGGAAAAATGAAAGGATGAGTCACCAAGTACGGAGACCTAGATGGAATAACTATGAAGCACCTTCATGGTGGAAAAATTGTAATTTAAATTTAAACTTCTACCAGTCACAACAAATAAAAGAAAAATGGATCCCAAAAAACAAGGGATTAGTGGTCACTGGTGCAAACAAAATTTGGATCAGGCCAAAGGTAGATTGACAACAGGGAAAAGGAGGAAGAAAGAATTTTAGGTCAATTGGATTTTAAAATTGACAAAGGCAATTGTGGGGAATGAAAAAGAAAAGGAAGAAAAACAAAGAAAGAATGTAGGGAAAGGATGTCTTCATAGAGTGGTAGAAAGAAAATTAACATGATTCGAGATCTAGGAAGGGCATAACCCTTTTTAGAGAACAAAGAAGATCACATTTTGGAATGATAGGGGCTTGGAGGGCCCTAACAAGAGATGCTTAATTAAGTGTCTTATGGATTTGTCTAATTTTGATATATTTATGCAACAAGAAACAAAACTCATAGGGAAGAAGTGGAAGTTTTCCCAAAAATGGAAATGTTGGAATTGAGAATTTGTGGAATCTTTGGGTGCTTTAGAGTGCTATGGGTTTCTATCGAATTTGCCAATCAATTGCTTGGAAGTTATATGCTTGGGGGCAAAATTGGTAGGTTAATAAGGTTTCAAGTAGTGTTATAATACTCAAACTTGGCAAGTAAATTTTTGACCTAGAGTTGGATTCGACACTTAGACTTGGCCAAGACTTGGTAAATTGAAAACACCATAAAATATAGATATTTTCAAGGATTTTAAAGTTCTATTAGGTACCCTTCAATAAATAAACTTTTAAAGACATAATAAACTAATCAATTAAAAGCAATTTTGATCACATACACAAGTCTACATTGATCACACGAGTATAAAACAAGATTTTAGCTTAAAGAAACAACTATTTTAAATATCTTACTATTGTTAAGTGTGTCAGGTGCACAAAAATCACGGATTATAATATCCATGATATCAGGAACAAATTCACTTTATGGAGTCATGAATAATGGTAGACAAGAGCTTGTAAGCCTCAACCCAATGTTGGTAGCTTTATGTGGAGTCATGCACTTGTATCTAAGACAAGTCTACAAATGTTGCTGTTGATATAGGAGCATTTCTTAGGATAGGGTTTGACAAGAAAATTAGACTTATAAATGTAATTTAATTACTAGGAATTTAATTGGGAAAGAGTTGAAAGAGTACAAATATTTTTCTTTTGCATTCAACATGGCCCAAAATGTTTTTCATTTTTTGTGTTTTAAAATTAGAGTGTAGGTTTATGGGAAGCATCCCTTGTGGGGATCTGGGGGAAATGCTTCTAGTGGAGTTGAGGGATATTGCCTTGTGTGGGGTCTTGGAACAACACCCTTAGCATGCTTCCTATTCGCCACTTATTGGCATGCTTCCCCCTTGCCAATAACCCCAAATTAAAACCTTTTCAATCACATAGAACTTCATGGTGTATGCTATTTTTCATAATCTTATCACTTTTAATTTTCCTTCAAAGGTCCTCCAATCCCTTCAAAAAATGCTTGACTTTCATGCTTTTCCATTTATCATTTTCAATTTTTACTTTTTTGTTTTTCCAATTATCATACACCTGGCAAGTCTATTTGTTGAGGCTTGTTGAGTTTGGCAAGTTTGACCACACTTGTTAGGATTTGTATCACGAGTCCTTAGGCCTTGGTTCAATTAGTTTGGTTCAAAACTAGTTTAGTCTAGGCAAATCCCAATGAGTTTTGTAATTATAGTTTCAAGTTTCTCTCCAAGCTTTGTTTTTTCTTGTCAATGTTTATGGTCTAGTTGGATGCACTAAAAAAATGGGATGAGATTTCAAACAACATAATTCCTTTGACAAATGAGCTAGCAATAATTGGGGGTGATTTTAATGCAATCTTGTCCAATTTGAACGAAAAGGCAGAATCAATTTGTGAACTCAATACCAACAAGACTTTATGGATTTTGCAAACTCTAGGAATCTGTAGGACATCATTTCTAAAAATGGCACATTTTCCTAGATTAACAAAATAAACAATTTTAACTATATTGCGGAACAGTTTGATTGCTTCCTTTGCAATGATGATTGGACTAATTATGCATTCCCATATGAGGTTGTCATACTCCAACTTCCAATTTGGATCACTTTCCTCTTTTGTTAGTGATTTTGGAGGACAAAATGCTAGCTATGAGTGCCTTCAAATTTGAAATTATGTGGTTCAAGGATCCAAATTACATAGAAAAAATAGGTGTTTCGTGGAAAGATACCCCAATGCACAAAGGCTTAAAGATGTTTACATTGCTCAAAAACCTAATTCACATCAAGAATTGTTTGAAGCAATGGAACCAATAATACTATAAAAACATATTATTGGAAAAGGAAAGGATTGAAGCAGAAATGTTAAATTGAATGATTTAATAATAGAGAAGGGAATGGATTAGGGGGTTTATCATAGAGAAAATTTTGATGAGTCAACATGTAATATTGTTAGCAAGGAAATAGATTTTTGGCCACAAAAGTCTAGGGAACGTTGGCTAAAAGAGGGTGAAGAAATTCTAAATTCTTCCATGATGCAACAAAAATTAGGAAAAAGATATTTAGTCTTACCTATCTTGTTGAAGAGCTTTTAAATATAAGGGTTGATTAGACTCGAGAAACCAAGTATTGTTGCTGCATAGTATCCCAAATATTATGTTGGAGCCTCATGATGAAATTCTCGTGGCCCCTTTCATGGAGGATGAAATGAAATTGTCCATTTCACAATTGCATTTGGACAAAGCCCCAAGTCTAGACGATGTTCTTGCCAATTTCTTACAAAAATGATGGTGTATTGTTGGCAAAGAAACTCTAGAGGTCGTGGAAGAATCCAAAAAGCACAATACAATGTTGAAGGATCTCATTAACACCTTCATTGCTCTTCTAGCTAAGGAAGATACTAGTAAGACATTTGTAGATTTTATACTAGTATCACTTTATAACACCATATGGAAGATTTTATCCAAAGCTATGACCAATATATTAAAAGTAATGTTACCAAAAATTGTTTCAAAAGAGTGTAGTGGGTTCGTCCTTCGATGGTTGATCATGGGTGGCAGCAATATTGCCCTTGAAGCAATCTAGTGTGTTATTTTAAAGAATGAAAAGTGTATTGATCAAAATGGATATAAGCAAAATTTATGATTGATGGGCTATCACTTCTTGATGACAGTTATGGAAAGATTTGGCTTCTGCAAGAAACAGATAGATTTGACTTTAGTTGCATATATAGCCTAAGGTATTTGATATTGGTAAATGGTAGTTCATATGGTTTTCTTGAAGCATTTATGGGCCTTATGCAAGAAGAACCTATCATCCCCTTTGTATTCATTATCATGGTAGAAGCATTGGGTGACATGTTCCACATACGCTAGAGAGAGATAAGTGTTACAAATGGTGTACAAGCTATTTTCCATCAATAGTTTGTAGATGATATAATCCTCTTTGGAGATGCAAGTTTGAAGGAAGCAAAGCTCATGAAGGCCACTTTAGAGAAATACTCAAAAGTCTTAGGCCAAAGCATTAACATAGAGAAAATGAAATCTTTTAGTCTAATACCAATTATAAAATACTATAAATGAGAATAGCAACATTCTTGGGATATAGGGTAGGCTTCCTCCCAAGTAAATACCTAGGGGTTCCTCTCCTTAAAGGCCAATGCAAGTCATCCTTATGGAACCATTTTTGGACATTTGCACAAACAAGACAACCTCATACAAAGGTAAATGTCTATCTTTGGTTGGGCAAATTCTAATGCTTAAAGCAGTTATGCAGCAATACCAATGTTCTTGATGCATCATGTTTAAATATCCCTAGGAATGCTTTGGATCAAAAGATAGGGTGTTTTTCTATGACAAGGAAACTTCCTTTGATTATATGGGATACCATATTACACCAAAGGAGGTTGGAGACACAAAATGAAGGAAAATTTCACTACAAAACAAGGCCTTGGGCACCAAAGGGCCATATGCTAAGCCTCAATCAAAATGGGATAAATTCGTGCAAAGAGAATATCTAGACCTGATAGATGTATCCTAAATCCTAACAATGTATAACTAGCTTTAAGGCTTTTAGTTGTGGGATTTTCTTTTTTGGACACCTCATTACTAAACATATTACATGGGAAATTATGGATGGTTGACAGTGAAGTTTTGGCATGGAGCAAGTTTTTGATGCTAGTAGGTTATTGGGAATTTGTGGGGGCAAGGTAAATTTTAAAGGAAGCTTGGCAAACTTTAGTGAGAGACTACTAAGATACATAGGTCGAATTGAAGAGTGGGCTTGGATGGATAAGAGGAACAGTTATCTTGGACCAACAAGAAATATTATTGGAAAAAGAATCTTTTAAAGAAAAGTTTTCATCATTTTAATCATTTTAATTTCTTGGATTAGGTAATTCAAATAAGATAATTTATTTTTTGTAAGGCCTTTAGGGCTGTCCTTGTTATGTAACTTGTAATTTTTAAATTTTGAGCCCAGGTGTCTATTTAGGATTGGGTAGACGGTTTTCAAGAGTTATTTTAGTTTGTTTTCCCTCCAAAATGAGGTGTGCTAGGCACTCAAGTTTGGGTCGCAACATATAAAACTTGTAACATTTCTATTTGGGAAATCATCTCATATTATGTCAGTTTATCTCTTGGAGCACTTTGTGTTTAAGTGTCCTTTTGTGGACAAAAACCCATGATTATAGGAGATGGAGGGCAAAAACCCATTGATTTAGGAGGGCATTTAGGGGTTGCTTTGGAACTTCATAGATTTGTAGGACATTTCAGTTATTGTGTGTTTGTTTGTTGCAACTTTCGGGTTGTAGGTGAAGTATATGTAGTTGGAGTGCAAATTTTGTATCCGCTTGCTGTTGTGTTGTGTGCTGCAATGGGATTCCTTGCTACTGTTCTTTTGTTGTTCCCAATCCTTTCTAGGAGTTGGGAATATCAAACTTCTTGTATGGAAGATCGGAGGGTTTTTTGTGCTGTGGTTGGCAGTGTGTGTGAGTAAAGCATTGTTAGTTTCAGATTTAGTATTTGCTGATGTGGCTATTGTAATGACTGTCAAATTAGTGCATTATGCTGTAAAAACCAGAATTTTATCAATATAAAAGTTGTATGAGTTTGTAGTTCATTTTTGCAAGTTTGGGTGCTGACTAGCTAGTTTTATTGGTGCTGTTTGGTGAAGTTTATTGTTTATGTTCAAACCTGTTATTGTTATTGAAAAATCTGATTTGGGACATTATAAGATGTTCTAAATTGTGTACTGAACTTAGTGAAATAGGGATATATTGCCTGAGATTCAAGATCACCTAGGTTAGACTTGTTAGTCCACTTGTGTTAGAACAAGAACTGTTTACTCAAGGTTGGTGCCTTTGCATAGGATGTCTAAAATAGAAAGATCATGATGTTTGACAAAGTCAAGAAGCTTGGCTATAAAATTAGAAATGTCCCTCTAGATGTGTGATATTTGAAAGGTTTTAGGAAACAATCAATCATTTCCTAGTTAATTGCCCATTCACTACTAAATGTTGGCAAAGAATATGTGCAAGCTCAGGCTGGGTAGGTGCACTCCCAGCCGATTTGCTTGTATTGTTCATATCATGGCACAATGTTTAAATTTTCTTGACCTTCTATGGATTGTTTGTCCCTCAAAATAGAAGGTTTTTTCAATGGAAAGCCATGATTGATGTTTACTTTTTGAGCAAGCTTGAAGTAACCATTGAAGTCGTAAATTATAGAGCATTGAATTTATTGTCACAAAAAAATCATTCAGCTCATGGAATGATAAATTGGTTCAAAGGTGGAAAGGACTCAAATCTCTCCTTGTTCATGGGTTTTTCAAAGATAATTCTTGCCTTAATCCATGTATGGGAATTAATTCGATCCCCCAAAATGGATGAAAATACACATTGATGGGGCAGCTAGAGGAGACCTTGGAAAATCAGGTTCAAGTTGTTTGGTTTGAGATGAAAATGAGAAACTTATTAGTGTATCCTCTAAGAAACTACAAGCAGGAACCAGCAATGAATTTGAGGCACATGCCTTCCTCTTAGGTCTTCAAGTATGTAAAATAATCGGTGTTTGTCATGTGCATGTTGAAGGAAACTTAATGGTGATAATCAATGCTATTTGCAAGAGAAAATCATCAAATTTGGAAGATAAATAATATTTTCAAAAGTCTTGACCTCTAATGGACAAATTGGTAGCTTTAATCAATATAGAGGAAAATCTTTAGGCTAGCTACATCATTAGGAAGAGAAAGTATTTATAATGGACAATAAGCTTGGAGCTTGGGACTCTTTTGAGACAATGTTCAACCTACAACTATATTATGATTTATCGGTTCATTTGTTTGGGATAAATAATAATTCCAAATATATAACAGTCATGCCTCCCATGCGAATGGTTTGGAATTACACATCATCTAATGATAATTCATGGTGGTGTTTAGCTTAGGCACGCGATATAATCATAACAAAGATTTAACCAAGATCTCAATACTTTGATGGGATTGTGATATTAGTAAGGGGCTGGGATGTTCTTGTGAGCACCTTTGCCTCACTCTTCAAAATCATCAAATCTTTTTCCTATACTTAAAGGAATATAACAATATGTTCCATTTTTGGGGTGTACTTTTGACTACAACTGAAGAAAATTCTCAATCTTGCATGTCAAACCACTATAAAATACTTACTTTGACTAAGCCAAAGGTATTTGTTAACCATTCTGTACTAATCTCCATACTAACATGTATTTTGGAGCTTGAATTCTTCATGTTGAAGGCATAAAAAAGTTGACTTTTGAGCTCCCTAATCATACTCATGTTGTTTACAATAAACATATCATCAACATATATGACATTGATTAGCAATTCATCATTAGTTAATTGGAAATCAACAGAATGATTGTTATCACTCCCAACAAACTCATGTTGTGATGTGAAAGCATCAAACTTTTGATACCACATCCAAGGTAACTACTTTAGACCTAAGTTGTGGGTCTTGGTTCGGAATCAAGTTCAAGTTTGTATGTTCGATCAAATTTTGTTTAGGGGGTTTGGGTTCGTCCATAATACACCACTATGTTAATAGTCAAGTAACATAGCAAAGTACACCACAATATATATTAATGTTTTAGTCCAAATAATATGGTAAACTGCCAAAATACACCACCATATTAATGCTTTAGTTCAAAACTAATAATGTCATTTGTTAACAATCAGTCATCATTGATCAAATATCATCAAAACTTAGAAAAAATATCATCATCCTCCATATTAACATGTTGTGGTAAATTAGAAGAACCACAAATTTGTGCCATTGGTAGTGGCAATAGCACAAGGATTGGTAGTGGTAATAGCAATCTCAGGATCAGCCTCATGATCACTAGGTAGCTCATGGTCATCATCAACTCCAAGTGCAACAAGGCGGGCAACTGAATCATCCAATTCTACATGCCCTGGAATAACATCCCACTCCTTTGTCTCCCCTTTTTTGTATGCATTTTCTTTGTGTTAGGAGCTGCGAGTTTGAATGCACATAGACCAAGTCTTCCGCCTTTTTGAAGTGTAGTCTATTGCACTTTATTGAGTGGATAAAGGAGTATGCGCTCCAATTTCTTTTAGATGATGAAATAGCAGCCTATCAAAATTCACTTTTGAAATTAGAGAGTTAAAAGTTATGAATAAAAAATGTAAATATAAAAATAAATCAAGGTTACCCCACATTTTTGGGATGTGTACAACAAGGGACGGGGGGATGAGTTTTTGGGACGACAATTCTTTTTGCCAATTTTGCGGATGGCTAGGGAACAACAAAGGGGATGGCTATATAAAAATATGGAAAATTAAAACATGTAGGGAAATTTAAAATATTCATATGAAAACATGGATAAGTTATGCATTATAGAACCTTAAAAATTAACAAAATTCTTATGCCAAATTTGTGTTATGTTGAGAGTCAAAGTCAAATTTCCTTTAGAATTCAAAGTGAAAGTCCTCTAGGCATCCCCTGGCCTCGAGATGTTTCTAGGATAGGGACGCCTAAAAAAAATCGGTGATGTGTCCCCGGGTAACATAGAAATAAATTCATCAACAAGAAATTAGAATCTTAAGAGTTAAGAACTTGGGATAAAATTTTGATGACAACTGGTTGTAGGTATTGGTATGATTCTCCATGGAAGTATCACCATTTATGAGCATCAACCTTATGCTTGTCCCAAAGAGCATTAAGACCACAATCATCCATGCTTGCAGAACTCATGAAGTCAGCCGTCATTGTAGGACATATGTTTTTGTGAAAGAGTCTACAAAGGGCTGCCTTGTACCATTGAGCAACTTCAGGATCTCTATATGGGGCAAATTTTGTGTTACTGTCATCATTATTGAGGACTGATTGACTAGAGTACTTGGGGCTCAATGCAAAAGCAAGGAGATGCAAAGGAGTAGTCATCTTGTTCTATCTCTCCACCATGATTTTCTGTAGTTCCTTGAAGAATGTTTCTTTAGGATCTTGCTCTTTATCATTTATAATGACTTCCATATCCTCAATCATTGAGTCCATGCCATCATATACCTCACCCAAGTAAGGCCTATCCATGTCTATATATTAGATCATGTTCAATATAGGCTTAGTAAATTCCAGGAGGTACTCAGCAGGAGCGCACCAAGTATCATTGTCTTAATGTTTTCTGCCCTTGTATTATCATTCTAGACAATGCCTCACCAACCTTCACAAGGCATCACAAAACAATTTGTGTTGGAGGCAAAATGGGTCTCAACAACCTATTTCAAAATCCAAATAATAATAAATTAAAATTGAAAACTTAAAAAGTTTATTAAAGTAAAACATATTTAAATTTTAAATAATTTAGCCCACTTTCAAGAACTCCAATCTCAAGAATTGTCTAAATATGCTTTGTGACATATGGTGGTTGGTGATGAACATTTGGATCTCTTGGGCATTAACATACATTTGTTTGATCCATTCAATTTTGGTCTCAATATTTTGCAGCACTAGGTTGAGTGAGTGAACAACACAAGGTGTCCAAAAAATGTGTGAATAATGCTCCTCAACCAATAACCAACAACCCTACAATTTTTGGCATTGTCTGTTAAAATCTGAACAACATTTCAAGCACCAACTTGCTCAATGGCTTGGAAAAGAATGTTGGAAATAAATGGACCATCCTTCACTTGCCCTTCGCAATCCACTGCTCTCAAAAACATTGCACCTCTCATGGACACTGCAATAACATTGATCAAAGGGTGGTTTCTTGCATCTTTTTGTTGATGAGGGTTTTGCATGCCACCAACATAGAATAAAATATATCAAGTATATTCTATTCTCCCTTGAACAAGGAAATCTCAGGTGCTATTAGAATTGATCAGATGAGATAACCCCAAGGTTCCTATTGTCAGGTCTTAACTTGGATAGACTTAGTGGATATTATGTGATTTGCTGGTTTTACAAGGGGACTTACGCAAATGTTCCTCGATGGCAAATGCACTTCTCTGTCACTCTACTAAATTGTTTCAAAATAAAATGGCAAAAAGAGATAGGGTTTAGAGAGACTAAACTTAGAATTCTAAGGACAATGACCAAGATAGGCAATGCTTTAGATAGATAGATTCCACCAACCTGATTTCTACTTAGCTAGACTTCACACAATGCCATAGAAATAGTGCAATTTTCGAGGGAAACAAAGATTTTTAGATTGTAGACACATTCAAGTACCTGTTGATGTGAGTTTTGTTTCACTACAACATATAGAATCAAATACCTTGTATTTTGAGATGAAACACCAAATCTCCAACTCTGCCTTGAATAAGGATGCTCATATGCTAAACAATATAGATGAATTGTGTGATCAAATGAGACAACCTCAAGGTTCCTTCTTAATTGTGTACTTTCACTCAGTTTTATGATGTGATATGCTGGTTATCACAAAGGGACTAACACTGTTCATTCAATGGATATCAACTTGACTTTTACTTCTTCAATCACTTCCAACCAAATAAAGTGCAATTGGATAGGGGTTTAGAGAATCTAATCTAACTCTAAGAATGCAAGACAATGTTGATGATGGGGTGAGCTTCTAACCAAACCTTGCTTCGCCGTGTCAACTAGGCATAGGAGGGTGCTAGCTTCTAAGGATGTGAGAATGGTTTACACATTGTCAATATTCATCCAAATACCCTATGAAGGCGCAGTCTAAATGAACATCTCGAATAGAAGTTAAACACTTGCAATTTAGGCCTAGACTAACCTTGCACTGCTACTCACAATCAGTAAGTATCAAAAGGTATGAACACTAGCTCCATTAATCACCATTAATCACCATTCAACAACATCTTCCATCCATCTACTTCTTCTACTTAACATGAAATGACATCCTAAATGAGGAATTGAAGAAACCATGCAATACTCCAAAGCAACACAAGTAATCCACCATGAAGACCAACAATGAATCAACAATTACTTTGATAACATTATGGTAACAATTTCAACAAGTCTCCTCCTACTCTACTTCTACTACCAACTCTAATCTCCTCTCTTCTGCTAACCGTTACAAATGAGAAGGCCTTGGCCTCTTATAGTTGTTCAATTACAATGAAGAGCCAAGATCAATTCAAGATCAAGGGCCAAGATTTATCCATTACAAACCCTAATTAGGGTTGCCACACTATCATCCAATAACATGAAGGCACCACCCTGTGGGCCAACAAGAAAATTACAATGCTTTTGAGAGCCAATGAGAATATTGTACACTTGGCTTAATATGATTGAATGTGTTTGAACACGTGTAACTAGAATTTTCTGATTGGTAGAAGACAAGTGGGCACCACCTCAGCTTCCTTAACTCACAGACTTGATCAACTCTTTGATGATGAGAAAATATCTCTTGATACTCAACATTATCAAGTCTTCAATTGTGATTGCATATTCCCAAATCGCTTCATCTTCTCAAATCTTCTCCATCTTCATTCTTGCAAATTTTCTCATTGCCATGATTTGAACTTGATTGTGTTGAAGATATAGCTTCAAAATAGGTCTTCAAATTCTCAGTTATTCTTCTACATCAAGTTCTACGTCAGCATTCTCTTTTCAGTCCTCTTCTGTTGTTGTTGGTGCTATTCCTCGTGTGCAGTATTATTGTTTTTCTCCTATGTGTTGACGGTGCTCATCTTCAGACATATATTTGCATAGTCTTTTGTTCGACGAAACTCCTTTTATATATTCATATATATTGTGAGTATTCCTTGCTTTGTTTCTGGCGGCTCTCCGCTATTGTGCTCGTAGGTGTATCTTTCATCAGTTCTTTTTCTATTGCCAACGTTGCATCTGTGTTGGCATACATGTCATACAATGAGGTGGATTACAACCAAACTTGGTCGCATACATTTGTTGGGATATTAAACGAACTTCCGCCAAGTATGGTCGAATACTTAGCCTTCCGTCAGAAATGAATTGTCATGCTGTTTCATTTTCCTTTTGGATGTTTGTTCGAACCTCTTCTTGGTTCGTAATATGCTATTCCTGAGTGTGGCGGTGGTGATATCGTGTGTGTGTGTGTGAATAATTCTGTTTCATCGAAGAAGTCTACATGTTCACAGATATATGTTTGTGATTATTCCCAGTGTCGGTGTGTTCATGGTTATTCATTTTAGAACAAAACATTCATATATGTTCAATACCATATACTTGTGTGTGTACTGAGAAAGCAATAGTTTTCATGTGTATGTTAGTAATGTTTATGTGTTCATGTGTTGTATAAGATAATAGATATATGTGTTGTGTGCCATATATATATATTTGGAGATATAAGTTTGTGAACTTGATGATCAAATTTTAGCTCTGTGCATATATACTTCAGTGTACTGATTTTGAAGAATAATAAAAGACTATTTTTGTGGGCTGGGTTTTCCACCCTCAGGAGGAGGGTTTTCCCAGGATATATTGCTCTATATTTTGTTTTTGTTTCAAGTTTATATTCTGCATCTTAAAGTGTTTATTTCTGTTTCAAAAGTTTAACAGATTGTACTTGTAAACTTGAATCTTGAACTTCTTGAAGTGACGAAGTCTTCATGTAGCTGGAGCCTTCGAAATGAACTTGGATTTTCAGAGGAAATTCAAGTTGGTGATAATCCCCTCTGATTTTTCTTTCTCCTTGTTCTTTGCTTTCTTGAACTCCATCTTGATCTTGCTTTGAATTTGAACTTCGATAATCTGATTTTGGAACCTCCTCATTTGGAGCCCTTGAGCTCGGGCTTGATATAATCTTTCACCCTCCAAGCCTCTCCTTGCTCCACATTTGCCTTGCAAAACAAAAGAGAAAAAATGCATTAAATTCATGAAATAATGTCATAAAAATCAACATCAAATCAAAGAGGCAAAATGGATCTTCTTAAGTTCAAGATCAAATTTCTCTTCCTTCTTGCAATTCCTAATTTTGATTTTATTGATAAAATAATCTTAATCTTGCAACTTGATACGAATTCACTTAAAATCTGGAAAATAAGTGAGTTTTCAATGAGTAGCATGCCCAGATTTTGATTTTCTCACCCTCCTTATCTCTGGTTTTCGAAGATGAATCTGCCTTTAAGTTCAAAATTGCTGCCTTTTGATTGTCTCTAATTGAGGAAATCGTTGATTCTACAAGATTATTCGCTGCCTCAAACTTGATACTTCACTGGTAATTGGGAAATAGTTTTCTGCCTTATAAGGATGTCTCACTGCTCTTCACAAGAGACAATTCGCTGCCTTATGAGGAGAAATCGCTGTCTTAAGCAAAGCTGGAGTTGTTTTGATTGATGTTGCAAATGAATTTCTATTGCCTCCCTTATATAGACAACTTGGAACTTGAAAGGGCAGGTCTATTCCTTGGGCTGACTTGGCCTTTTAGGCCAATTAAAACATTTAAATTAAACTTTATTTTTCATCATGCTGGCTGACCTTGCTCATAGAGGTAATTAAATTTGATTTTGTTCTTTTCTAACTCATAGATTGACCACATTTTTTCAGCTCTTTATCAATTTGGGTGGATCAATTTTCTCCTTGTTTGGATGGATTTCTCATTGATTGAAATTGTTGTTTTTGCTCTTGAACGATTGATATCCAAAATCTCAAGTTTTGGTCAGTTGTAGCTGAGTTTCTCCATGGTGGAGATTTTGAGGGTGGAGGACAAAGGTTGGGCAGAATTCCTGGGCTGAGAGGAATTCTGCCAAGTCATAAATTGGCTTCAAATTGCCCCTTGATAGATTTGGATTGCCATAACCAAGGAAAAATCAGTTTGTTATCCTCTTTGTTGTGCAAGTTTGGTCTCCTTGTCCTTCATTTGCAGCTTATGGCGGAGAATTTAGGATGTGAGGATTAAAATTCCTCTCCCTTGAAAAATTCCGCCCCCTCATTGAGGCTTGATGTTTTTACCAATTCATGAGACTTAGCCAATTTCATCATTTTGAGGGGGTAGGG
Organism: Chamaecyparis obtusa; assembly: GCA_027943335.1. Taxonomy (NCBI): domain Eukaryota; kingdom Viridiplantae; phylum Streptophyta; class Pinopsida; order Cupressales; family Cupressaceae; genus Chamaecyparis; species Chamaecyparis obtusa. Next base: position 49,964 of record BSBK01004108.1, read on the forward strand.
AGAGCTTCTGATTTGTCATGCATCCATTTTCATCTTTGAGTTCATGGCGGAATTCCTTGGCTAAGAGGAATTCTGACCTGATCTGAGCCTCCATCATTCTTGTCCCAAAGAACTTAACTCTCCTTCAAATTTTCTCCAAGTTTCATCTCTAACCATTTCCATTAGCCTCACCAAACCTTTGGACTAGATCAATTTCACAAGAAAAACTCATGTTGAAGGGGCAGAATATTTGGGTTTAGAGGAATTCCTGGGATGAGAGGAATTATGCTACCTCTATATGCCTGGTCTTGATCAAACTGCAATGGCTCTTGATTAAAATAAGAATTAATCCGTGTAATGTATACAATTGTGAAGTTGATAAATAATATCATAAATATTTAAGGAATTAATAATTCAATGGTGAAATTAATAAATAATATCATTAGAATGATTTTTTATATTTATATATATTTATTAAATACACATATATGTTATATATATGACAGATATATATTTACATAAATATAATATATAATATATATAAATATAAATAAAAATCTAATAATTAATAATTAATAACAGTAACAATAAAACAACATATAAGCTAGGATACCGACGTCCTGCTGGAGCTTGGATGCGGGAGCGGATGTGAGCGGGTGCCGATACTGGTGCGGATACCCTGTGGGTGCCACCTGGATGCCACCACAGGCGCTTGGATGCGGGTGGATGCCTGCCACCCGAATGCGGGTGGATGCCTGTCGTAGGCATCCACTCGCATCCGGGCGCCTGTGGTGGCACCCACAGGGCATCCGAGAGCATCCGCGGGAGCCTGCAGGGAAAAACAAAATTTTAAAGCAATTTTCACTTAAAAAAAATTAAGACATGTGCAAATAAGCTTTTTTTAACCTCTTTTTTTTCCCCTAAACCCTAAAACGGCCCTAAAAGAGGCCATTCGACCATGCTTTATCCCATTTTGTTTGCAAGCTGCATATTTTCTCATTTGCTGTAGCATTTTTTGGATTTTGAAGGCAAGTTGGTTATTTTTGAAGAGGAACGTTCGTAGAGCAAGGGAGAGCTTCCACAAAGCATTTTTAAGCATTCCAGGTAAGCATTTGATCCCATTCTCAAGTTGTTTAATGAATTTCTTTGAGATTTTGATGATTTTTTAAATTATTTCAAGTTTGTGAAGAAATTTTTAAAGTTTTTTTCAATTTTTTTAAAAAAAGAAATAAACAAACAAGTTTAGCTATCTATTTGTATCATTTTTTTGCACTTGTATGCTTGATGTTCGTAGTTTTTTTTCTAAATTAAATTTATTTATTTTCTTATTATAGCAAGAAACTAGACTGTATTGTACAAGAATGGCCACCACCGGTAGTCAAAGTTCAGTTGGAGGGCATGGAACCGATAATTTTAATATTGATGTTGGATCTCCTTTATGGAGACATACGACAAGAGTATCACAGGTTTTAGGAGGTGGCTCGTATCTTTGGAAGTGTAATTATTGTCAAAGTAACAAAGGAAAAGCATTCAATAGCTCATATTCCAGGGTCAAACTTCATTTTATGGGCCCTGCTGGTAAAGGATTTGCAATGTGCAAAGGCACAACTGGGAAGGGGATGTCTGATGCACAAATAGCTTCATTTGTAAGAGAACAAGAAGAGGCTGATAAATTGGTGAAAAGATAAAAAAAAGTATTTATCAACCTCCATCGGGAAAGAACGAAATGCAATTACCCACCGAACCAATTGCATCCTCCAAACATCCATTCTTGCAAGTACTTGTACCAGGAGAGGAAGATGAAGAAGTAGAGGTTACCACCCGCAAAAGAGGCCCTTTGGACAGCGCATTTAAAATGGAGGCAAGAGAGCTTGCTGATGAAGCCATTGCATGTTGCCTCTATGCCAATGGTCTTCCTTTCAACTTGGTAAGATCACCATATTGGAAGGAAATGGTGCAAGCCATACTTAGAGCTCCAGCTGATTATGTAAGTCCCGGGTATGAAAAGGTGTGTACCACTCTATTGCAAAAAGAGAGGACTTGTATAGAGAGAGCTCTTCAACCAATGAAACATGCTTGGAAAACTTCTGGTATAACTATTGTGTCTGATGGATGGAAAGATGCAAGAAATCGACCATTGATTAATGTGATTGCAATGTCCCCCAAAGGGGCAATGTTTTTGAGAGCTGTTGATTGTGAAGGGCAGGTGAAGGATTCACAATTCATTTCTAGAATTCTCATTGAGGCCATAGAGATGGTGGGTAGTGAGAATGTGGTCCAGGTGGTTACAAACAATGCCAAAAATTGTAGGGGTGTAGGTGCTTTGGTTGAGGGTCGGTATGACTATATCTTTTGGACACCATGCACTGTACACTCCCTAAACTTGATCATGCAACAAATTGGCACTCAAATAGATTGGGTGAAGCAGATTTACCAAGAGGGGGAGGAGATAAAAATGTTTGTGACAAACCACCACATGTCGCAATCCATATTTAGATCATTCTCCAAATTGGAGCTGCTGAAGGTAAATTCATTGTAATTAGTAAATTAAAAATTTCTTTTATTTATTGATTTTTAATAAATTTTATGTTCATGTTCAATTATCAAATTGTATATAACTTTGACATATTGTTAACTTGCTTAGGTTGCTGAGACCCGTTTTGCGTCTCATACTGTTGTTATGAGGCGACTTGTCAAAGTATAAGTGGCATTAAGCCAAATGGTTATTTCTTACTAGTGGGGTATATGAAAGGCTTTGAATTTAGAAAGAGCCCAAAAGTTCAAGGCTTTGGTCTTGGATGACAGTTGGTGGGCTTGTGTGCAATTTGTATTGGATTTTACGGAGCCTATTATGACTATGCTCTGCTTTGCCGATACATATACACCTTGCTTGGGCGATGTGTATGATGGCATGGACACCATGGTTGAGAAGGTAAAAGTTTCCATACAACAGCATGAGAATGACCCCACAGAATGTGAAGCCTTATGCAATAAGGTGGAAGAAATCATTCATCATCGCTGGGAGAAGATGACTACCCCATTGCACCTCCTTGCATATGCCTTATCTCCGAGGTACTATAGTAAGAAAGTACTTTCTATGCCAGATAGAGTTGCACCATATGCAGATGAAGAAGTTGCCAATGGGTGCTACAAAGCTTTTGCAAGACTCTTCCTAGATGAGGAAATGCATGACACAGTGAGGCTAGAATTTGGCTTATTTGCTTCAAGTGTAAAAATGTCTCCATTTGCAATAAAGGACCAATATAAAATGGGAGCTATCACTTGGTGGTACATGTATGGTCAACCATACAAGCATCTACAACCTCTTGCAATGAAGATCCTGTCACAAGTAAGTTTTTTTTGTTTTTTGTTTACCACTTGTATTCTACAATTTAGTGTTTAACATTCTTTAAATTGTTTTTCATTTGTATGTTTAATTTTGTGAACACTATCCAGGTTGCAAGTTCTTCTGCTGCTGAACGGAATTGGAGTACATACTCCTATATCCATTCAGTGAAGCGCAACCGGTTGGGCTCAAAGAAAGTTTAGGACTTGGTTTACATTCATACCAACTTGCGTCTTTTGTCACGTAACCAGAATGAATACAAGGAAGGGTCAACCAAGCTTTGGGATGTAACCCCTGAGTGTGCAAACTTGGATGCAACGCTTCATGATCTCATGGCAATCACAGATGATGGTGATGATACCATGACACATGGTGCATCTAGCACAAGTGGAACCGTTCTTGGTTCAAATGATCTTGAACTTGCAGCAGTTGGAGATGATGAGAATGTGGATTTTCTTGAGAATCCTTATGATTCTCAATCTGATTAGTGCATCTTGTGTCTTGACTCTTGAATCCTTGATTGATAACCATTGAACGATACTAGCAAGTTTCAATTTGAATATTTGTGTCTATGAAATTTTAAGTTGAAGTTGTTGAACTAATATGAAATATCTTGAATCTTGATAAATGCTGATTGGTGAAGTATCATTATTCTAATTTTGAAATTCATACTATCAAATGATTTAGTTTTGTATAATTCTTGCACTTCTTTGCATATTGATATATCATATATTATATATTATATTTATATATATATATATTTAAAAATATATATATATATATACACACGTATCCAAATGCATCCGCATCCCCTAAAAAAAAATTTCGCGCATCCGCGCATTTGCATCCCGCATCCGCATCCGCATCCGAATCCGAATCCGCACCCGAATCAGTAACTTAGCATATAAGTAAATAAATAAGAATAATAAATGAAAATCTAATAAATAAATAATATAACTACAATATGAATAAATATATCACATGGTAAAATAGATGAATAAATTAAGATGTCTATAAAATAGAGCAGTCTATTATGCTATCTAGGCCACGATTAGGAAACAAAGTGTTTAGAAGAAGTTGTATGCATAAACATTATCCTCATAATAAACTATGATCCATATATATCATCTACATTTGCATCAGAATGATTGCAAACGATGGAAGACATCGACTACCACAGCTAAGGGAGAATGACATTAGTTATCAAATTGATGGGCAATGACAAATAAGGATTATTAAGAAGTCAGAGATATCGATGTCTTACATGAAGACCCAACAACAATGAAGAAAGCAACGGTGAATATTTTTGATGGGACGGAGACTAATTTATATAATTTGGATGTCGAGATACCAAGATATTTGACAGGGGTCCTCTTGGTCAAATGAGCCTTTGCAGAATATGGCAAACACATATGCACTTACTTGGTCATCGGATGATGAGGAATAACATCCACATCATCATTAATGATGATATGGATTATCGACTGGGACTATTATAATTGGCTAGCATTCATAATCCATGATTAGATAATCAATATTATATTATGATTAAATTATGAAAAGGGCACGATAGTAATCAGCAATTAAAGTGATTAGGTTCTGAGTATAGTGAGCAGGCAACATGAAAGGATACGATTAGCATTAAATCAGATTGGTTAAGAATGATAACTATAATGGTAATGAAGTGGTGTGATTAGAAGGGAAGTGATAATGAATGAAAATAAGACACGTCTTTTGGAATTAGGACTTATCGCTCCACAAACAATATATAAGAAGGCTTTCACAAGCATTTCCAAATTATCATTGATAAAGACTATACGCTATGGTTCAAACGGATAAAAATTTACGAATAAACCATTTAGTAAGGAGGAGATAAATATAGTCAAAGTCATCAGCGAGGACCATAAAACAGTACGTGGCAAGAAGGAAGTGGCATCCGAAACACCGTTAGATGCCAGATAGGGAAGTCATAAGCACTTAATAAAATAAGAAGGAAATATATAAACCACCCGTATACAATCAAAGCCAATGAAGGAATAACTCATGTGAATTGGTCATAGCCAAACACATTCAATGTGGGCATTGGACCGATTTAAGTTATAAGGTATAATTTATTTTTCATTCATTTATATATACACATAATGTTAGCAAATGATATTATTGTGGAACTTATATATATAGCATTAGGAAATTCTCCAAAAGATTAATATATAAAAATGATTATTTTAACTTGATATTATGTTCATGGAAGATATTTGATATGTTATAAAGAGATCAATATAACCCTTTATGGGGGAAGAGATTGATCTTAAATTCTATAATGCCAATGTGAAAGATTGGTATAATCTCCATCTTGGCTAAGATTGATATAATCTCTATAATGCCGGTATTTGAGATTGATGTCATGGCAATTTGAGATTGGTATAATCCCATTGTCAATTTGAGATTTTTATAATCTCTGAGGGTTGATATAATCCTCAATAGCTAGTATATATTGATGAACCAACATATGCATATGTAAACAACCTTGGATAGAGGATATCTCTTCCAAGAAGAGGAAAGGACCAGATATTGGCTTTCCTAAAAACCTTAGAGGATGTGCTCTAGAGAAGACAGTGGAATAATTCCATGATCGCTTAGAATTGATCTTATATCATTCAAGCAAGAGGATTCTTCTTCATTTTCTTTGCCTTCTTGGCTAAGTGCCATAACCCAAAAAAGAAAGAAAGAAGAGATTCCGTTGGAGGGTTTTGATCTCAAACAAGTTTCAAAGCCAAAAGCTCCAAAGAACAAGAAGGCTAAAACAGTGTCAAGGATTGTGGTTGAAGACAATGCAAGCAAGTATGTTGAGATTGCCAAGCCTTTGATTGATAGGCCTACAGAAGAGGGGCAACTTTTTGATTATAAGTTCACAAGGATAGATCTTGGTAAGAAGACACATTTGAGTTGTCAACAAGATGCTCGGGATGCTGTTGCGCAACTCACACAAAGGAATGATAAGTTGTGGGAAAAGAAAAACAGCTTAAAGGAAGAAAATGCATGCCTCCTTGAAACTATAGAAATGATGAATAATTCTCAGAATGCTGCTCCCATTTCAGTATCAGGCCCTGAGGATTATGAGAAATGCCAAAGAAAGGTGAAAGTAGTTGATGAATGGTGTGATCAAATAGAAACACAAGGCATACAGGTGATTAAGGATTCATATAAGGTTTTTAGGCATATATGCTTGACTGTCAATGAAATAAGGGAACTTATTTCATCCTTTCATCAGCAGCTGAAAGTCTTGAATGAAGATTTAAATGTCTGGAGAACCATGCAGGAGTTTAATTTTAAAAAGTTGTGTCAGTTTGAAATCATTTCTTTTGTTGATACATATTTTGAGTCTTGATTTAATGATCAACAAGGAAAGAGTCTTAAGTAAATTGGTCACAGATTTGCAATCAACATTGAGCTCATGGAATGAACAGGAATGTCAAATGAAAAATGAGTTCAATAAATTGTCTTGTGAAATATTCTCAAAAGATGGTGAGTTGATTGAAGGAGTTGTGATGACAAGGTTTTCAGAGATGATCCGCCCTCAGTTTGATTCAGATGATTTCAGTCTCACCAATCTTGACCGATTCATGGAATACAAAATGTCCTTGAATCAGCTCCAAAGCCAAGTAACCAGCTATACTAAGTCACATGTTCTACGCAGGTTACTGCAATTGCCCAGCATATAGGTGCACCTAATCCAACTATTATACACGAGTCTCTTCGTAAGTTCGAGGCTTATGTAAATACCCTCTGATGCTGATTCCCAAGTGTCTGGGACACTTTTTCTTTGTTTTATTAGCATATGATTGACAGATTACATGTAGTACATGTGATAATTATAATTACAGGAAAGCATATTCCTGTATACCAGTATTATGTAATCATATTGCAAGTGCTTTAAGCCTTGTAACATTGAATAAGTCAAAAGTAGATAGTAGGTTGTTCAATAAATCAAAGTGGTTGAGGGTTTCCCCTTTTCTCTCCACATTTCTCTCTCCTATTTTCCTATATAAAGGAGAGAGCTCATTGCAAATATTTTTATCTTTTGTTTGAAGCAAGAAAGCTACACTCGAGAACTTGTGTGGTGAAAACTTTGTGTCTCATTGTACGAATTTTCAAAAAGTGAATAAAAGTAATAGGATTTTCCAAACTTTGTGTTGTAAATCTTGTGATTGAATGATGTTTTCTTATGTTACATTGTTTAATCGATCTTGAATTCATTTCATAGCTTAACTTGTGTAAATCATTGGAGTTTCAGTTCACCTTTTGAGAGACTTTGAGCTACAAAAGGAGGATTGCTATAGTTAATAGTGGCTATAAATACTGAGAGTTGAAGACTTTGAGCTTCAATTTTGAGTGTTTTTCTTTTAATTTCAGAATCATTAGTGAGAGACTTTGAGCCTCACTATTAGTTCTTGTTTTCTTCAAATAGGATTAATCGCAAGACTTTGGGCCCTTGTCTTAATCCACCAAATCTATTTGTAACTGCTGCCTTAGGAGTTGTTCTTACGTCAATTGCTAAGTCACCGGTATTATCGTAGTAGTAGGAAATCTTTGTAGAATTAATAAGTTGTTTTTACTTGTGAATTTTTTCTTGAAAAAAGAAGAAAAGGTTGAAAGAATCACCTTTTATTCGATTTCAGTCGAAATCCTATTGAAGCCACCTATGGTAAGAAGGGAGCCTCCCCTATTGCTAAGAGGAGAGATTTATCTCATTACACCATTGCCTAAAGTTACAATTTTGTAAGGTGTAGTCTTAGTGGCTTACAAAATTTTTAGCCAACACATTCCTTCTTTATGGAATTCTCTTTTGCTGCAAATTGTCTTAAGGCAGAATTTTGTGCATCCAAGGTATTGAGAAATCCCCTCCAATTGTGAAAGTCTGACATTTCTTGTCCATTTGTTCCTTTCTTTTGAGTCCTAAGGTGAGTTTTTGTATGTCCAAAGGATTATGAAATTCCCACCTAAAGCGAAATTCCGACATTCTCTTCCTTATATGATATTCCTTTGATTTCTCTTCCTTGTCCACTTGTGATGAAGGAATCCATGACTATTACAAATATCCATACTTCTTCCTTAGTCATATTTCGTTTTTATTTCACTCAATTCCTCCATGATTAAAATGTTTATTCCAAGTTGCAAAGTCATGGCAACTTTGTTCATTCTGCACTTGTATTTCTAATTCCTTTCTTCTTTTCGACTTATTCCATAATGCAAAGTCCTGAAATCATTGTCCAAAACCCATCAAAACTTGGTATCCTCCATCGTTTTATTGTTATGATCCAATGTAAGAACCCTTACTAAAACTGTCCCAAAATTTCAGCTTTGCTTGTTTGGTATTTAGTCAAACACTTGGCATGGACAGTACACCAATTCTGATTTCTGGGCGTGTCAATGTTTTCTGATGTTTGTCTGAGAAATTACCGGTACCAAATACATAAACAACACTTAAATAGATCAAACAGATCGGAAATATTCATAAGTCCATGTGCATTACATCAAACAGTTGGCATACTTTCAATATTAAGCTATAAGTCTATAGAAGAGACATTTTTTCAAACACTCGGTAGCTACTCACTGATTTTTCTAGTGACCTCAGAAAATGAAAATATCAAACTTTTAGCTGATAACTTCAGACTACAAGACAATTTTCTGAACTTAATATTATAGCAGTCCATGAGAAAAACAATGCACAAACTTTGATGAATACTACAGCTATGCCCAAAACCTAAGTAGCCGATCCTGATTCTGGTTCGGATTCAAATTCCAGGATTTGGCAAATTTTTTTTTGGGCCAGATTCTGGTACTGTGGGTATATATATAGACATTTTTGAATATATATATATATATATATGTTAATGATTGTAGCTTCGATTGGATGATTCCAATTGATGAAATCAAATGTTTGAGTGGCCTATTGGCCTTAAACATTTGATATCTATCCTCCTCTATTATCATGAAGCATTATTAATATTGATGGCAATTATTGAGATGACATATATATTATATATACATTATATAAATATATGTATATATACATATATACTTATAAATAATAAATAATTGTCATATATATATAATGATGATAATACACTAAACAAGATTTCTTGTGTGACATCGACTGTAATGTTGATCATGAGAATCAACTTAATAATCAATGAAACCAACAATAAACGAAAATGCAAGAATCGATAAAGGCATAGTCGATATCGACTGTGATGATCACAATCAACATGGACTGTGGTTATCATAGCCGATAACCACTATTGGCCAATACACATCATTGGTATCAATATATATTATGAGCATCAATATTGGTATTGACTGTGATGATCACAGTCAGTATTGATTGTGGTTATCACAGTCGATACCCATATCGACTGTCGTTGTCATATATTATATGAGTCGATTATTATATCGACTGTCACTGTCATATATTATATGTGAGTCGATTATTATATCAACTATCTTGCATCATCGTTATTAAGTTGTAAATCGATCATTATCGATTAGTTCAATGATATATATTATTGGTAACAAATGAATGATTAAAATAATTGTCAAGAGACATGTCTCACATAGAGACATGTCTCAGGTAGAGGCATGTCCCTATGGGAGACATGTCCCATCATATCATATATATACACAGTGAAAGAGTAACTTGGAAAATACAGAATCTACAAGTATCATTACAAGTTAGAATAGAGATCCATATCAAGTATTCTCAAGTAAAGAAGTATATCATTATTGTAATTGAAGTTCATAGTTTTCTCTTAGATCTACATTATCATCATATAGGCAATCTCATAGAAGTTAGAATATTATTCTAACACTAGTACACTATAGTTTCACTATACATACATCAAGGAAATAAGATAGAAAAATTATAATTTCTTCTATTCCAAATCTGATCACATCTTAACATGGTATTGGAGCTAGCATAAAGAAAAGATCCGATTTGATAGAATTTAGAGAACTCTAACTACCATTAAAGGCTCTATAAAACTATAGTCATACAAAATGGTGAGCGGAGTTAGATTTGAAGATAGACTAGAAGGTGCCACAGATTTTGTATCATGGAAATTCAGAATAATGATGGCACTAAGAGAATAGGACCTGAACACATGTGGAAAGGGTTGTACCCATACTAGATGATAATGATGAGAAAACTCTATGGATCAAAAATAACAACCAAACCATGAAGATTTTAGTAGATGCAATAAAGGATCAGATAGTTCCTATTATATCAAAATTAGATACTGCATATCGAATGTTCAAAACTCTAGAAGACATTATGAGATAAATAACACTAGTAGGGCTCTTGCTCTTAAGACACAACTATATCATGTCAAGATGAACAAAGGCAAAACAATCATGTCTTACTTCATGAGGATAACAGAGATAAGTGATCAACTATCTACTATCGTGTAATGTCCCCGTCATTAAATGATTAATGAATAATAAAATTATTGTATTTGGGTCCCGATCAATTTAGTTTATCTCGGGCCCATTTTTATTTGTTGGCGTAGGTGTAGTTGTCGCCATTGACTCTTTTGTGCATTCTTGGGAGTTTTCTCGACGGGTATTTATGCCCAGCGTGTAAGTTGGATTTGATATGTGAGATTTGATATTTTATTTGTATTTTGCGAATTCCTGTTGGGATTCTGCTATCCGCCATTTCGGAGGTGAAAGATCCTCCCTAGTTGGTTTTGTTGCAGTTTCGGTGGGATTCAACCCTCACCCTATTCTGTTGGTTCTATTGTATTGGGTCTGGCAAATCCGAAGTACCATCAATAAATTCCATAAGGTCTTTTTGGTAAACATATTTGGCTTGCGTATTGTTCTGTGTCAGCGAAAGTCATATTTAATTATCGGCGAAGGAAAAGGGAACATCATACAATCATCTGGAAGGCATCCTAATATGCTGTGCATCCTTCAACCTTTTCGTACTGCCTTCTCCACGCCCCCACTCCGCACGACCCTTGCCACTGTCAAACCGTACGACCGTCATCAATCCCGTACACCGTACGGCCTTCTGCATAGTGCTGTATGGCCTCCTCTGCTGCACCGTACGACCTCTAGCCCAATCTCATATGACCTTCTATGTTGCACTGTACAACCTTCTGCATAGTACTGTACGACCCCCTTTGTCGTAATGTACGGCCTCCAGCCTAGTCCCGTACGACCTCCTCTGTTGCACAGTACGGTCTCCTCCAGCGTCAACTATTGCTAAGTACGGCGTCAACACGGGCATTCACTCTTCTGTTTATTCCCGTACGGCCCAGGTTTGGACTCTGCAGGGGTAATGAAGATCTGAAGGGGAGGGGTTTGTGATAACATTGTGCGTGGGTACATTACATATTGGTCATTATATTGACAATAAAGAATTATCAATGCTGTCTCTAAATGGTTTACCTACTACTTGGGAAGCATTCATACAAGGGATAAGTGCCAGACCCAAATTTTTTAAGTTCGATCGATTAAAGACCAACTGCATTCAAGAAGAAGCAAGATTGATTTCAAGAGGAATTGGGACAAACATTTCTAATGGAGAAATTCAAGTCCTTAATGTAAATTCCCTCAAGAAAGGAAAGAGAAACAACTTCAAATGAAAGAAAGGAAAGGACAACCATAACAAGTATTTAAATAAAAGAAGAGACATGTCTAGAGTTCAATGTTTCAGATGTGATAAATTCAGACATCTTTCTATAAAATGCCCAGACAGGATCAAACATCAAGCCTCACTAGCAGAAGTAAGGAAGGATAAGGATGCTGAAATACTTATATTCTATTCAGCACTATTGAGTGAGATATCAAATAGCAGAAATACCTGGGTCATTGATAGTGGACCCTCTCAACACATTACAGGATTTAGAGAACAACTAGATAGTCTAGATGAAGGATCATATGAAGAAGTCACCATTGGAGACAATTCAAACTACCCAGTAAAAGGAGTTGGAACTTGCACTATTCAACTCAAATCGGGTGTGTCTCTTCAATTAATTGGTGTACTATTTGTACTAGGCATCAAGCGAAATCTAGTTTCCATATCAGCACTTGAAGATAAAGGGTATCAGATTGCTTTCATGGATGGAAAGGTTCTAGCATGGCCTAAGAACTCAAATATCAAGAAGACACTTACCTTAGGGACTCGAGATGGGTGCCTATATAAACTATTCACTTCTCCCTGTCAAGTCTTAATCCATGATTTATCTTCTACTAATGAAATATGGCATAGAAGGTTAGGACATCTTCACTTTCGTGCCCTATCTTCTATGATGAATATTGCATGAAGGGGTTTGCAAGGGTTGTGCTTTAGGAAAGAACTCCAAGGGTGTTTTCCATAATAGTGAGAGTGGATCCAAAAATGTACTTGAACTTATCCATTTTGATTAATGTGGACCAATGACAGTAGCCTCACTAGGAGGATTTTTGTATTATGTTATTTTTGTTGATGACTACTCTAGGAAAACTTGGATTTACTTTCTAAAGTATAAAAACTCAAATGAAGTTCTAACTAAATTTAAGGAATTCAAAGCCCTAGTTGAAAACATGTCCAAGAAATGAATCAAAACCCTAAGGTCTGATAATGGGGGAGAATACATCTATGATAATTTTAAAGAATTTTGTAATTTGGTTGGGATTAAGAGGGAGTACATTGTTCCTTACAACCCTCAACAAAATGGGGTAGCTGAAAGGAAAAATAGAACCATAGTAGAAGCAACAAAAGCTATGATGCATGATCAAAACCTTCATACCTCATTTTGGGCTAAAGCCTGCAGCACAATTGTTTATATCCAAAATAGATGTCCTTACTCTATCCTAGACAATAAAACCCCTGAAGAAGCCTTCATTGGGACTAAACCTGACATAAGCCATCTTAGGATATTTGGTTGTCCTGTCTATATCCGTATTCCGAAAGAGAAAATGACCAAATTAGAACCATCAAGGAAGAGAGGTATATTTGTTGGGTATAATGAAACATCTAAAGCCTACACGATATACATAACTGGTCAAAACTTAATTGAGCTTAGCAGAGATGCAACCTTCCAAGAAGACATTGCTTTTAAGAGGTCTAAAGACATTATGGAAGTAGATGCAGAAAACCCTCAAGAAGATCTTGATCCTGTGCTTCAGAGGGAGACTCCAATAGAGAATGATAATGAACCATTGAACTAGAGATTCAACCATTAATCATAAGAGACTACTCTGGGCAAGGAAAACAATTGAAGAAGCATAGATTTATGGAGCTTCTGAGGGTACTTTTAGGGAAAGGAAGAAACCTAATAGATACTCCAACTATGTTTCTCTCATGAGTGAACCTATCAAATCTGAACCTTCAAATGTTGAGGAAGCACTTCAAAAGCAATATGGAAGGATGCCATGGTTGAAGAATACAAATCCATCATAAAGAATGATGTTTGGGACATTGTGCCAAGACCTAAAGACAAATCAGTTGTCTCATCTAAATGGCTATTCAAAATCAAACATGCAGCTGATAGAAGTATTGAAAAACATAACGCCGGATTTGTTGTCAGATGATTCTCCCAAAAGGAAGGGATTGATTATGAAGAGACATTTGCCCCAATTGCTTGATACACCTTTGTCAGAGCTGTTATTGCTATTGTCGCATCTAAATGATGGAAAGTTCACTAGATGTATGTAAAGAAAGCCTTAATGGGATCATTGAAGAGGAAGTGTACTTGGAACAACCAGAGGGATTTGTGATTCATGATAGTACTTCTCATGTTTGCAAGTTAAATAAGGCTTTATATGGGCTCAAACAGTCTCCTCGAGCCTGGTATGAAAGCATAGACAACTATCTCTCCAAATTGGGGTTTTCCAAGAGTGAAGCAAACCCTAATCTATACTTTAAGGTAATAAATGGTGATATGTTGATTGTCATTTTATATGTTGACGATTTGCTAATCGCAGGAGAAGATCATCTAATCACTGAATGTAAGCAAGATCTTGCTTCTGAATTTGACATAAAAGATTTGGGAATATTACATTACTTCCTTGGTTTAGAAGTATGGCAACAAAATAATTATATTATCTTAAATCAAGGAAAATACACTATTGATATATTAAAGAGGTTAGGAATGATGGATAGAAAACCTATGTCTACACCTATGGAAACAAATTTTCACAAACTCAAAGAGGCAGCTTCACAATCAAAATTAGTAGATCCTACTCTCTGTCGTCAAATACTTGGGTCATTAATGTATTTGGTCAACACCAGCCCAGACATTTGCTATGCAACAAATGCACTTAGTTCATGTGTGAACCTAGAAAATTACATCTGGTTGTAGTAAAACACATATTGAGATATCTTCGTAGAACCATTGGGCTTGGATTAAAGTATGACAATGTTGATCTAAACCTCCATGGATATTCAAGCTCAAATTGTGCTGGAAGTGTTGTAGATCGAAAGAGTACTTCAGGATGCTGTTTCAATTTAGGTTTTGCCATGATATCCTGGTTCAATAGAAAGAAATCCTTAGTTGCATAAAGCTCCACTGAAGCTGAATATATTGCCGCATCTATGGGAGCTTGAGAAGCAATATGGCTAAGAAAGCTATTAGCTGGATTGTTTTGACAAGCTTTGGATTTCACTATTATTCATTGTGATAATCAAAGTTGCATAAAACTTTCCGTGAACTCTATATTTCACGATAGGTCCAAACACATTGAGATCCCTTATCACTATGTTAGAGACATGGTGGAGAGAAATGTTGTTCAGTTGAGATATATTAGCACAGATGAGCAAACTGCAGATATTCTAACCAAACCTCTCTCAAAGACAAAAGTGGACCACTTTAGAGGTAAGCTTGGTATGGTAAGAATGTAAGAATTTGTAATTGAGGTTGAGACTCAATAAAATTGTACTAATGATTTATATATGAGATATATTATATATAATTTTTATTATGTGAGTTATTGCATGATATTGTTGAAACTTCCTGAAAGATGATGAAACTTTCAATGAAGTTTGCTTATGGTTACTATTGTAAAGTGATGACTTTAACATAGTTTAACCTACTATCATGACGGATACCATATGGTTGATATCCACTAACATATCATGATAGTTCATATCTTTTATCTAATGTTAACTAAGTAGTGTGCAACTACATGAGTTATATTATTGAGATATGTCATGGTGGATGTTATGAGACGCAACATCCATGGATATGCCATGAAATGATATCTTCTCTGGTAGGCTTCATGAGACGTGATGCCAGTGCACATACTAGAAAAGATATGAGTATGGAGAATATCATATGGTTGATATTCTTGAACAATCCATGCTCATGATGATACCGTGAGGTAACATCTGTTATGGTGGATGTCATTTTTGATATCTGTGTAGACCATAACCCTCAATGTTACATTGAGGAAATCATCGATACAATAGTTCATTGTATTACATGGATAGAAATCATCTTCCCTAGCTAAGAGGGAGTGTTGATGATTGTAGCTTTGATAAGATGATAACAATCGATGAAATCAAATGTTTGAGTGGCCTATCGGCCTTAAACATTTGATATCTATCCTCTATTATCATGAAGCATTATTAATATTGATGACAATTATTGAGATGACATATATATTATATATACATAATATATATGTATATATATAAGAGATATTATAAATATACATATATATATACTTATAAATAATAAATAATTGTCATATATATATATAATGATGATAATACACTAAACAAGATTTCATGTGTGACATTGACTATAATGTCGATTATGAGAATCAACTTAATAATCAATGAAACCAACAATAAACGAAAATGCAAGAATCAATAAAGGCATAGTCGGTATCGACTGTGATGATCACAATCAACATGGATTGTGGTTATCACAACCGATAACCATTATCAGCCAATACACATCATTGGTATCAATATATATTATGAGCATCGATATTGGTATCGACTGTGATGATCATAAATAGTATCACAGTCGATACCCATATCAACTGCCGATGTCATATATTATATGTGAGTCGATTATTATATCGACTATCTTGCATCATCGTTATTAAATTGTAAATCGATCAGTTCAATGGTATATATTATCGGTAACAAATGAATGATTAAAATAATTATCAAGAGACATGTCTCTACATGAACAAATGAACAAAGTTCATGTAGAGGCAAGACCCTACAGGAGACATGTCCCATTATATCATATATACACACATTGAAAGAGTAACTTGGAAAATACAAAAATCTACAAGTATTATTACAAGTTACAATTTGAGATCCATAACAAGTATTCTCAAGTAAAGAAGTATATCATTATTGTATTTGAAGTTCATAGTTTTCTCTTAGACCTACATTATCATAATATAGGCAATCTCATAGAAGTTAGAATATTATTCTAACACTAGTACACTATAGTTTCACTATACATACATCAAGGAAATAAGATAGAAAAATTAAAATTTCCTCTATTCCAAATCTGATCACATCTTAACAATATATATATATATATATATATATATATATATGTATGTATGTATAGATTCATACATGTAACATGTCAATGTTCATTCATCATTGGTTCAAAACTTCAAAGTTCAAACATATAATAATATTAAAAAGTTAGAAGCGTGATTCTCATAAAATGATAAATCCATAATTGTCAATATATGATTATATCATATTCATACTTCTCAAAAGTCTCAAAATGTCATTGCATGATGGAAATCTAAATCACAAGCCATATTTCATATTTAAAACTTAATATCCAAATTCATCTTCATCATCTTCATATGAATCAAGGTCAACATTTGGTTCCTCTTCAACTTCATTTGAACCAATAGCTGTGGCACTCGCTATGTCCATGTCATGTGAAATAGTTGCCTCTTGTTCATCTACAGAGACTTGGGCAAGTTGTGCAACCATGACATCTAAATGAGAACACTCAGGGACTTGATCCCAATTCTTTGTTGCACCTTCATGGTAGTCCTTTTTCTTATGTGACAATAGGCGAAGGTTGTAGTGTATGAAGATCAAATCCTCAGCTTTTTTGGCACCTAAGCAATTGCACTTAATCAAGTGGATGGAGCATGTAATCCAATTCTGCTCAGCTGAAGAAGAACTTGCAACCTGTTGAGTTAGCAAACAACATTTACATTTGGTATTTAATTTCAATATGATAGCATCATGATTAAATGAAAATTCATAATTGAAGAATGATTAAAAAAAAAAACAAACTTGGGAGAGAAGTTTAATTGCAAGAGACTTTAAGAAAATGAAGCGTTGACCATGTACATACCACCATTCATCAACATCCATCCTATATTGAGCATGAAGAGCGGTAGTGTCATGATATTTGGTAGATGCAAATTGGGAAAACTCGGCGAGGACAATGTTTCGAGTTTCATCATCATTATATATCTTTGAATATACAGCCTTGTAACCAGAAACAACCTTTGCATCTCTATATGGTGCCACCTTGTTTGGTTGTGAAACCATCTCTTGGCTATAAAACGTTGGCGACAAAGCATACGCCAAGAGATGTATGGGGGTGGTCATCTTGTTCCAACGGTCAACAATAATTTTTTCCACAACTTCGAAAAAGGTATGTATGTTCCTTGACCACTATTATTGTTTTTATGTGCTCCACCATGGTGTCCATGCCATCATAAATTTCACCCAAACATGGGTGATCAGTATCACCAAATCTGATCATGCTCATGATGGGCTAGGTGAATTCCAAAACATATTCCGCATGTTCCCACCATTCATCATCAAGGATAAATGCTTTTACTTTTTGGACTTTCTATGTTTGATTGCCTCCATACATTCCACAAAGTGTTGATAATCATAGCACTCAAGGCCTCTTGCACCTTCACAAATTGTCTTAAGACAATTGTGTGAGATGTAAATCATGTTTTAGCAACCTATGATGGCATAAAACATACATGTCATATATCAAATTCATCTATAAAATTTAAAACTAAAAAATAAAATATAAAAACAAACTTAAAATACCTTCAACAACTCCAATGAAGAGAAGGTCCTGAATATGGCTTGTGTCATGTGATGATTAGTCACAAACATTTTTATCTCCTCAACCTTTGTGTAAATTTTATTGACCCATTCAATTTGAGTGCCAATCTTTTGCATGATTAAATTGAGTGAGTGGAGTGTACATGGTGTCCCAAAAATGTGATCACATGTGGCCTCCACTATAGCTATAGCTTCCCTACAATTTTTAGCATTGTCTGTTATGACTTGAACAACATTTGCAGCCCCCACCATCTCAATTGATTCCACGAGGATATTGGCAATGAAACTTGCATCTTTCACTTGCCCCTCACAATGCACTGCCTTCAAGAATATCGCCCCTTTAGGTGACACTACTATAACATTGATCAAAGGCCTATTCTTGCAATCTTTCCATCCATCATAAATGATGGACACACCTGTTTCCACCCATGTATCCTTGATCACTTTCAATTGTGTCTCTACAAGGCTTTCTCCTTCGACAATAAGGTGGTCACACCTTTTCATACCCGGGACTAATATAATCAACAGGTGCCTTGCAAAGGGTACTCACCATTTCCCGCAAATAAGGTGGTCTAACAAGATTGAATGGAAGCCCATTCGCATATAAGAAACAAGCAATACTTTGATTAGCAACATCTCATTTCATTTTTGAAGGCCACATCCAATGGGCCTCTTTTCTGTGGAACATTTTCTAGTTCAAAAGGTGGTGGCATTGGCAAGAAAGGATGTGGGCCAACAGATTTTACCAAGCCACTAAGAGGTCGCCTCGAACTTGTTTGGACATGGGATGGAGCAGACATTGTCTTTCCTCTGTTGGTTCTCTTATCAGCTTCGTCTTGTTCTCTAGCATATTGTAGGATTAAATGAGTTGGTAACCCTTTCCCATCTTTCCCCTTACAAGGTTTCATTCCTTTTGTAGTGTTGGGAATGAAGTGAGGTTTCAGTCAATAGTATGAGCTGAAATACTCTATGTTGCATTGGTGACACTTCCAAGATAACTCCCACCACTAGGCATTGCCTTGATCATTGTTGTGTAATGCCAAAGCGGCGAACCTGCATCAATTTAAAAAGGGTTTGCCCCAACAATTGAACTAGAGCTTCCACTTGCACTTCTAGCCATTCTGTCTAATTCTGAAAAATTAATTGAAAAAAAATCGGCATTATAACCCCTTAATATGCATACAACGTATAAAGAAAGTATTTAAAACATATTAAAAATCTTTTTAAAAACTTGAAATTTTAAAAAAAATCTTGAAAATTCTTCAAAAACTCATTAAAAATTTGAATAAAATGAAGATTCACTTAACTTTGCCCACTATATTTTCCTTCCCCAATGATTCTTAAGTCTTTGATGTGGGTCTTGGTCCTCTGTAGCATTCACTTTCGAAGAAAAATGCGTACAACTGTAGAACAAAACAAAAATGGTGAAAAATGCTTGAGAGATGAATGAATGACCATCAAATGACTTTTGGTATGCTTTATTGGTCGAATTAGGTTTTAGAGCTTTCTAATTTAAAAAATAAAAAAATTTACAATGTGGGGCCCGTTTTTGGGCACCCATGTCCTGTGGATTCCACTGGATTCTCATCTAGAATCCTGCCAAAATTTGGGCAGAATCTGAATCCAGATTGCACCAGAATCAGGATTCGGGGTAAACCAGAGGGATCCAACGACGTAGCCCAAAACTGATACAGAGACCAAACACCTGATAAAGTACCATCCAATGTCTTGTTAATACAATGAAATACATTGCATAAGAACAAAGTTTTTAGAATACTAGCACTGGCACCTATGCACACGTTCTCTTGGACTGGGTTTTCCTACGCTCCTAGGTGAAGTAAATGCCCAACGTCCACCAAACTGGCTCAACCTTGTTGTATTCTTCCAGAGAGAAATAACCAATGAGAATGTCGTCTAGTCAATGCTAGATTCCTCATGTCTCAACCCAAGAGATTTTGGGTGCTGTGACCTCTGTTCCCTTTTGCTTAGAAGTCGTCTCTGGCTGGAAGGAATATGCATGAATCCGAGATAGAGCTTCTTGGTTGTTGGGAACAATAGATTAATGACAATTTGTTGTCCTCAATTTTGTGATGTCAAAATTGAGTATAGTTATATATTAAATTTAATTAAATTTAGTCACTTAAGTGCATAAAAGTGGGGTTTTTATCATTCATTGCATATCATCCACATGCAAGTCATCTTTTAAAACCCACTTCCAATAAAATCTAAATCTTAAATGCATAAAGGTGGGTTTTTCATATGCAATTGCATATACTTGAGTTTAAAATAATGCATTTCAATGTTATGTTTTACAACTTAAGTGAAAAGGTGGCTTTTTCAAGACCAATTACATGTGCAATTGATATCTAAAACTACGTATGCACAACTTAAGTGAAAAGGTGGCTTTTTCAAGACCAATTGCATATGCAATTGATATTAAAATTCTCGTTTTATAACTTAAGTGGAAAAGTGGCTTTTTCCAAGCTAAATACATGTCTTTTGAAATATGTATTTGCACTCAAAAAGTGCGTATTTAATCACTTAAGTTATAAAGTGTTGTTTTTATATGCAAATGCATATATAAAACAACGTTTTTAAAATCATTGAAGCTAAAATACATGTTATTGACTCCAAAAAGTGCGTTTTTACTCATTTTTGCTTATGTTTTCATTAAAAAGCAAGAAGTGACAATTTTTGAGAGGAAAACATGTGTTTTTGACTTCAAAAAAATCCACTTATTTTGGGGGTTTTTGAGAAAAACGGGATTTTGAAGACAAAAATCACAAGATTCATGGTCAAAACTCAATCATTTTTGCTTTCCATAGGGTCGTTTTTGCACTAAATCTTCCAAGGATCATTCTTGGCTACTCAAAAATGAAGATTTGAAAAGATTTTATTCACAAAAACAGCCCATTTAGGGCACGTTTTTGGGCGTTTTTACTCAAAAACGACCCATTTTTGGCCATTTTTCTTCATCAAATCCATACGTTTTTCTTCCAAGGTGAGTTCTTGGGTATTGTTTATCATTTGCAGCTTGTCTATCATTCTTTTTAAGTTGCATTTGATGCCCTAGATGCCATTTTTAATTGCCATTACATGTGCATTTGAAATAGTCAATTTTTGTTGCTATTCTCTTGCATTTTGTTTCTCTAACTTCCCACACTTGGCAAGCAATGGATCTTGACTCAAAAATGCATTCATTTTGCAAGGATTGAGTCAAGATTCGAAATCTATTTAACTCTCATTCATGCAATCATTCTATATCCGAAAATCTCTTCATTTTATTTTTCAGATTTTACATAAGAGACTAAAGAAACTTCTTCCTTTGCTTTTTGTGGAAAAAAGGTAAGATTTCTTGTGTTTTTCATAGGGATTTGTTGTATATATTTTTGTTCTTATTCATGTTTGTCAATCCTCCATTTCATTTTCAGATTTGCACATGTTTTGTTTTATGTGATGTGCTCCTTCCATCTTCCGTCTTCAATTCTCCAAGTTGCATATGCAAGAGTCTCCACTTGCTTGCATATGCAGTCGGGATTAAAAACCCCGTTCTTGAATGAAATTATCAAAGAAAGCGAGCTCACTTTACAACATGCTTTTGCATCCAAAAAGCCCATTTTCATGCATACATGCACTCCATCCGCGCTTGTTATATCGCTGCCATGTGACTTAAAACTTATGATGGTGGTTGCTTGCACACTTTCTTATGATGAAAACATGATAATTCATTATAAGTAGATGTTATGCTGCTCATTTTCCATACATTTTCCATGCATAAAGCTTGTTGTCCGCACGTGTTGTTACCCCCCAAAAATCCGTTTTTGGGTTTTCCTACCATGTAAGTACACATTTTGAGTTCAAATACATATATCCATCCGCTGTCCCAAAAGTTTCCAGCCATCCTCCATATGCAATGCTTCCAGAAAATTCTGCTTTTGAGTTTTTCCCTCATTTGAAGAGTTGGTTTTGCCTAAAAACCTTCTCCCTTTGTTACTCAAAGACCTTCCACTTATACCCTATACGCATACTCTTCTAGCTATGCAAAGTTCGAGCTGAAAAGACCATGTTACGGCTTTTTCTGAAAACTCAAGAATGACAACATGCATAACCCCAGACATGCACAGAAGAAAGAGGGACACAAGGCAAGAAAGATCACATAATGAAGCTTACAATGAGGTGAAAGAATGATTGCATGCATAGAATGTTTTCAAAATGGAGATGGAAAGAAACAAATGTGCTTTTCAAGAGACAACCAAGGATGTAGGTTCCTGTTCCTGTTCCTGATCAAGATGCTTTCACCAAACTAGAGCATATCAACCATGATGCATCATGTAGCAGCATGAAGACAAACGAAGGATGATGTAATAGGTGTCGTGTCTTGTCAGGCACTTAGAATATTTTTGTCATGTCTTTGTAATTTGTATTTGACATATGTAATTGCATGTGATAGTGTCACGTGCAAAGTTGTAACATGTAATCAGGTTGCAAGTGCATTAGGCATGCAACTTTGAAAAAGTCAAAATTAGTTAGTTAGTTAGGGAATAAGCCAAGGTGGTTAAGGATTTTCCTCTTTTCTCTCCACCTTTCTCTCTCCTCTTTTCCTATATAAAGGAGGGAGCTCATTGTAAATAATCATCTTTTGGCAAGGCAAGAAAATTCTGCCAGTTTGTATCTACACTCTAAGACTTTGAGCTTAGATGTAAATTTGAATTGCTTTCAATAAAAAGGGCAACTTGCTTTCAAACTTTGTGTTGATTCAAGGTGTTATGTGACGACATTTTCTGGATATTGATTGTGAGTTTTGGAGTTTTTCTCAAGAGGGATTTGAATTCAATTGTGTAGACTTTGAGCTGCTTATTGCATTCAGAGCCAATTTGAACTTTTGAAGACTTTGTGCTGCAGGAGGACAAATTGTTATATTAGATAGTGGCTGCAATTACTTAGAACTGAAGACTTTGGGCTTCAATTGTAGGTATTTTTATTAAGTTTGAGAGTATCTGGTAAGAGACTTTGTGCCTTACTGGTTATTCTATTTGAATCCTAATTTGGGATAATCGCAGAAGACTTTGGATTCCTGTACTTATTCCACAAAATATAAAAATTAAACCGCTGCCCTTGGTATTGTTCTTACGTCAATTCCAAGGTCACCGGTATTATCGTAGCAGTAGGAGATCTTTGTAGAGTTAGAAAGTTGTTACTTGTGAATCTTTCCTAAAAAAGAGGAACAGATTGGAATAATCGCCCCTTTATTTAATTTCAGTTGAAGTCCTACTGAAGCCACTTGTGGTAAGAAGGGAGCCTCCCCTATTGCTGAGAGGAGAGATTTATCTCACTATACCGTTGTCTAAAGTTACAATTTTGTAAGGTGTAGTCTTAGCGGCTTACAAAATTTTTAGCCAACACAATTCGTGGTTTTAGTTACTCTTGCTGACATGTAGAAGGTATTCAAATGCAGCTGTGTGTGTTCTGATTATGAGCAGTCCAGTGCATGGTAGTAAGCCATCATCCCTATCCTTTTAGTCTTTAGAAGATTTGTACAAATCAGCTTAGACTTTTTCTTTGTATTTCTTCTATTTATGATTCCAAAACTCATGCATTAAGCCTAAAGGTAGACTCAAATCCACTCAACATAGAAGGTCTGGGTATGTGTCCAACCTTCAGTTTCCTAAGGGGTTTCATCCTTGGAAACGAGTCATTGAATATCAGAAAAAATGGAGAAATCATTCAATATTATACTCATAATAATCCCAAATGAGATTACAACTCTACTTATAAAGTCTCTTTAGTTAGTGGATTCACCTCCTTTAAGCAATGTGGGATAAAAGATAAATTTTATAATATCACTTTATATAGTCACTTTTATTTTATAACATAAAGTAACTTTTGCTCATTAAATGATATATCATTTCCTCCATTTCTCCACAAATAAAGTTGTGACTAGAAAAATATCCCTATTAATATTTTATTAGCCCACGGGGATGAGAAAATAGGCTAAATATCTCATGGATTTACTGAGAAGAAGGGGACATTACATCCAACACCTATGGACTGTCCACCTAAATTATTCGTTCCTCATCCAATCCTAAGCAAGTTTTGAGTTGAAATTAAGATGTTCTTTGCTATGTGAGATGCTTTCCAATTTCCCTAAGTGCAGAGATGAAATGCAAAAACCTAACAAAAGCACTCCAAACGCAGAGTGGCAAACTCAACCTAACCTAAGGGTGAGAAAGAGAGTTGGGGGTCTTTGTCTACGACCATCAGATACTATGGACACATGTTTCGATCTATGAATCCCTGATGGCCTTAAAGGCATCCTCTACATGTTTCACCTCTCTATCCAATAAGGAATTATACACCATATAACCTGGGCCCTTGAAGCCCTTTGGAGCCTCATTAACCGCTCTCATCATTTTTTGCTAATAAGGTGAGCAGACAACATTAAATGCCAATACATTAGCATAGATACATCTAGGTATGTCTTGCTCAACAATCTTTCTACTCTCGTTGTGAAATGCCATTTCGAAGGGTTCCTTTGATCTCTTATTTGACATTGGTTCTTGATGACTATGCAAGAATGGATGGCCCTCTATGGGTTCAAGATTGGAAATGGATGCCATAAAGGCTTTTGATCCTTTCTTAGACTTTTCCAAAGGATAAGTACCTACTTTCCCAACTGCTTCATCTTCTTTTGCTTGCTCTTCAATATATTTCATTACTATAGACTCTGCAAGAAGACTTTTAACTTGAGGCTCCCCACTAACTCTTGGCTTGCCTTTACAAAACTTGATGCCTTTATGAGGGATAAAGCACAAACATGCTTTCACTCGACTATATGAGTTGTTATATTGCTCTTTGCAATGAATACAAATCCAAATGTAATCTCCTTCACTTGGTAGTTGTTGAACCATTTCCACATACTTCCATAGTGTAGTTGGGGTCTGTTTTGAATTGGGAGTTCCAAGAGCTAGAAGCACTTTCCATTCTACGAGTCTATAAACAACATATAAAGCCACAAACCAAAATGACAGAATAAAACAAAACTAGAGAATTCATTTCATTTTGTAAAAAAATGCAAGGAAAAATTAAAAAACAATAAAAAACAACAAAAACCTCTCTTTTGTTGAAATCTTCCTCTTCAATGTCTTTGATAAGTTCTCAACATTTGCAACCACTTAGGAATAGCACACAAACCAGCTTAGATCTTACAACAATTAGCCTTCAACTCTCCTTGAGCAATGATAAGTAAACAAAAACGTTCAGCAATAGAGGCAAGAAATTTTGCTTTTCATTTGCAAATGCAGAAATGAGATAGGTTTCACCTTGTTATTGTTTTTAGTGGTCAAAATTAGGGTTAGGGGGTTGAGTTGGCCTTTTTAGGCAATTAAAAAAAATTAAATAACACCAAATAGTAAATACTCCCCGGGTTCTACTCTGGGAGGCCAAATTCCTCCCGGGTTTGGCAGGGTTGAACCCATTGTCTGTGGGCCGGATTTTGTTCAAACCCACAAGGGACCGGATTCGGACCCGGACTAGAGACGTAACAAATTGAGACCTTGGAGTCCCAGGGGAAGAACTTGGCTTCCTAGCTTTGGACCATACGAGGATTGCTTTAACTAGCAAACCATGTTTTCCTTTCCTTTCATCACAAAACTACTAGACTTATATAACTTTTGTCTTCAAGATTCCCCTACAAAAAAATTGTTTTAACATTTGTTTGCTTCATTTTTAAATTATAAGCAACAACAATAGAAAGTAGGGATCTGATAGAGGTTAGTTTTGGAATAGGCAAAAAGTTTCACCGAATCAATCCCCTGAATCTAGCAGTAAGCTTTCACCACTTTCTTTGTACCCCTCCAACTTTCAGTTTGCTCCAGCTTTCTTTTTAAACACATGCTTGCATTCAATGGGCTTCTTTCCCTTGAGCAAATCCACTAGAGCCCATGTCTTATGTTTTTCCAAGGTTATTATCTGAATCTCCTTTTGCATGGCCTTTATCCCAGACTTGTGCTCGTTTAAACAAAGAGCTTCCTTCATAGATCTAGATTCATTCTTAATTTTAGTTAAAACTAATGCAGAGGTAAAATTGAGTGGGCTATACCTATACACTAGTTTCCATTGCCTAGTGGACATTTCCAAGGCTATAGTAAGAAGCTCTTGAAATTCTTGCTTTTAACTCTTTGAATTCGAACATTCACATGGATTTAGTAAGAAGCTCTCACTATTCTTAGTCTAAACTCTTTGATTTTGAACCTTCTCAAGGGTGTAGTAAGAAGTTTTTGCTATTTTTCATTGAAAATCATTAAACCTAAACCCTTCTTCCTACACATATTGTCTAGTTTTTTGTTCTTTAACATTGCATCTTCTTGCTTCATAATCTGTGTCACAAAATACATTGCCTTCTCCCATGGTTGTGTAACATAAAAAATAACTTTAAGCTCCCTAAAAATCACCTCTCTAGAATAAACCATTTTTTGTGCTTGAGGATTACAAAGTTCATAGTCCTTAATGTTATTTCCATCAAAGAAATACATTTTTTATCCTTGAAATCCAATTTAGACCATTTTTGTGTAGCTATATGAACCAAAGCCTCATTGCCAAAAACTCTAATGGGCGAAAAAGGCTTTTTACTTGTCCACATATGGTGTCTTAACTACTAGAGAAAAACAAATAGATATACCAATTAAATAACATGCAATACTTACAGCCTCAACCCATAAACATTGGTCAAGCCCATTGCTACTCAACATACTTATAGCTTTGTCCATCAAAGCCTTTTTCATCCTTTTTGCAGTGTCATTCTACTATGGCATATAAGGAGTTGTCTTCTATCTCATAGCACTTGCATGTCTATAGAAATTGTCAAATTCTCCAAATCAATTGTATATCTATTAGACTTTAATACTTTTATTTTCTGATCCATTTGATTTTCAACAAGAACCTTAAAATCCTCAAACTTGATAAAATCTTCAAACTTGTGTGTCAATAATAAATGAAGAATGATAACAATATTTACCAATTGAATCAAAATCCATTGGACCATAAACATCACCACGAATAATGTCCAATGATCTCTTTGTTTGAGTGCCACGAGAATTAATTTTATCTCTCTTTTGTTTTCCACACACAATACTCACAAAAGTCAAAATCCATAGAATAACTAGATAAACTTTCACCATGTTTTAATCTTTTAGTAGTTTAGGCTATTGGGTCATTGATAAGTTCCTTATCCATACATTACTCTTTTTGGGTGGTCATTGCTTGTATTTATATGGCAGTGTTTTTGCCAAAAGGATCTTGTTTGTAAGGCTGAAATCTAATATGGCTGGTAATATTGTTAATAAATGCCATTTTCCTTTCACAATTAAATAAGCTACTAGAAGTTGTCCTTTTCATGTATATGCTCAAGTTCACAGTTAACAGAAGCTACATTTTTTTTGGATAAAAGGAGAAAAAAAGTGAAGATAACTTATTTCATTAAGAAATTTTGAAATGACGCTAAGCGGGAAGAATGTAGAGAATGCAGGAAGGGGAAGAAAGGCAAGAGTGCGATCTTAGTTGAAGAGGAAAGGTAAGCAAGGAGTGAATACCCTATGCTCCACAAGTGAGGATGAATTAGAGGATGGGGATCTTGACAAGAGTGATGGTGGTGCTGTTTCCAACGGCCCTACTCAGGAAGGTAGGGCTCTGATTTCTCCTTCTAGAAGGAACCCTATTTGGTGTGCTGGATGCATGATATAGAGCTCTGGCTGTGATGTGAGCAGTGCCAAGTGTTGCACATATGCCATTGGTGACTGCTTGGGAGGAACTGCTGAGGGTTTTGTCCCCTACTTGGGGCTATCAAATTCTCTGTTTGGGGTGATGTCTTTGTTTCTCTCCCTGCTAGAGCTTGCTAGCTAGGTGGCCTCTGCTAAGGCTGTTAGTGGAGCCCATGTTGATGAACTTGTTGATCCAAGGGCAAATTCTTGGTGTGAGGAGGATGATCTGCAATTGGAGGTCTCTCTACAAAATTTCCCAGATTTGGCTCATGGGTCTCAGGGTTATGTGAAAGAGGAGAATGTTTTGTGGGTGGTTGAGGAAGAAGATTTTTTCTCTCCTTTTTCTACTTTTGATTTCGCCCCTTTTGAAAGGGTTGAAGGTACTAGATATTTGTTGGATGAGGAGGATGAGCTCCTTTTACATATCTTAAATGAAGCTCGTTTTAAGTTCAGATACAAAGTTGTGAAGTCTGAAGAGGTGTTCTTGAATGGCGGTAAGTTTTTGGGGTTAAGAAAAGGGTTTCTCATTCCCTCTCTACGTGATCCAGACTCCAATACAGTTCTTGTCTTTGCAGATCTACCACAACCTTGTTCCCTCTACTTTGGTTGGACAAGGGTTTGTGTCTATGTATGAGAGTGTTATTTTCTATCCAAGTATATTAAGGCCTTTGGACCATGATGTGAAGAATTGTGAGGAGTATGCTTCTGGGGTGACCTTCCCTCCTCTTGGGAATAGGTTTTGGTTGTTTTTTCGCCCAATGTTTTGAAGAATGCCTCTAAGAATTCTGGTTTGGATGTGTTACCTGAAGTTTTGGTTGGACAATCATTTGTATGGGACTATTTTGATGGAGGTGGTGGCTG
This sequence comes from Chamaecyparis obtusa, assembly GCA_027943335.1. Lineage (NCBI taxonomy): Eukaryota > Viridiplantae > Streptophyta > Pinopsida > Cupressales > Cupressaceae > Chamaecyparis > Chamaecyparis obtusa. The sequence goes on from BSBK01004108.1 coordinate 78,981, forward strand.
CCTCTTCTCCTCCTGCTATGAATCCTATGGATGTTCATAAAGATCCCAATGAGCAGGTGATGGAAGTTCAAATCCAAGTTAATATCCCTGAATGTATCCATGAAGGTGTTGCTGCTCATTTTTCAAAGTCTCTTTTTGGGAGATTTTGTGGTAACTGCCCCCAGATCGATTCTATTAGAAAATGGGTACTTTAGAAGTGGAATCTTTCAAGAGGTGTTGAGGTTACTTCAATGGTGAATGATTTTTTCCTTTTCTCCTTTTCTAATTTGGAGGATTGTACTAGATTTATTTCAGGAGGCCCTTGGTTCATGGGACAAAATGGTTGGTTTCTTCAGAAGTGGATTCCTAACTTCTACCCTATGATGGATGTCCCCTCCATCTTTCCAGTGCGGGTTTGTCTACTTGGCCTGTCCTTGGAATTTTCGTGTCATAGATAAAATTACTAATTCCAAGAAATGGTTGGCTTATGCTAAAATTTGTGTATGTTAAAAATAGTCAAGTGCTCCTTAAACAGGTTTCTCTAGCCTCTAAATTTGGTGTGTGGGTATAGCAGATCAGTTATGAAGACTCCAATTCTTTTCCATCTTTATGGCAAAATAGGGCATAATCCTACTACTTGCGAGAGAAGTAAGGGCCCGTTTGGTAGCGGGAATTAGGAAATGATGGATTTGATCAAATGTTGGAAATGGTCAAATCACGGATTTGATAATCCAGTTTTTCATTTCTGGATTATGTTTGGTTCCACTTTTTGAAACTGGAATTGGAATTTGAGTATGATTTTTTTTAAAATTTTTTTTGAATTGTTTTAATGTTTTTGAATTTAATAATTCATTTTTATTAATGGAATTGAATTTAAAATTGAATCACAGACCGTTTTAGGCAGCCAAAGTTGGTGGCAGGCAACCAAGTTACAATCACTGCAACCAAAATTCGAAAAAAATTCGACAAAAAATTTGGAAAATAAATTCGAGAAAAAATTCAAAAAAACAAAAAATAATTTTTTTTAAAAAAAATTGAATAAAAATTTGACTAAAAAAATCAGCAAAAAATTTGAATTTTTTTCAAAAAAATTCGAATAAATAACAAAGTTACAAACCACCCAGACAAATAAAAAATAAATTAAATCCCTCCCCACACAAATAAAAGATTACAAAATTAAGTGTAGACATGAAAAATTTAAAAATTTGCTTTCCCCCATTCAAATTCCAATTCCACCTTTTCAGATGGAAGATGTACATATTCCTATTCTATTTTCATATTGCACTCCCAAACTGAGGATTCGACGAAATCGGAAATAACAAATGCCAATTCCAAGCTAATTCCTACTACCAAACGGGCCAACAGAACTGTAATGTCCCCGTTTTCAGGCTCTTGGGATTAGCCTATCATGTAACCCTCGTAGGCTAGTGAGGATGGACAGAGGGTCTCTTTCAGTGGACATCTAATTTAGGATTCAATATGCTTTGGTTTGGCATCATTCGGACTTCATTTGCTATAGTTTTGCCACGTTTACTATTTAAAGTAAGCCTGATGTTGTTCGAGAAGGACCCTTTCTATTTTTGGAAAGTGCATTTGGTCACATGGGGAAATAATAGGTGTGACTCCTGTTTCAGACGGCATATTAAAAAGATAAGTATTTTGGGAGTTATTATTATTTTGGTGGCCAAATTATTATTAAATCATTAAATGGCTTATTATAAAGTTATAATTTAACTTTATAATTTCACTTAAGTTGAGGGTTGAGTCATCATGGGAAGGGGCCATTTATTTAATTAATTCATGGAAGCCTAAGCCAAGTTATTATTTTAAAGTATTGGAGTAAATGAATTTTTAAAAGGAAAAGTATATCTATTTATCCCACATTGGTAAGAATTGTGTTTGAGCTCTCACAAGAAAGCTAAGATACCGATGCGTCCACCTAGCCCTGGGATGCGGGAGCGGATGCGGGAGTGGTGCGCATAGGATGCGTAGCTGTAGCTGTTTGCTGCAGAAAAACCAAGAAAGAAATCCGTTTTCTGTAGAAAAACCAAAAATGCAGTTTGCAGAGATTGCGTTTGTGGGATATGAAGCTACAGAGAGAAAATACAAAGCTAAATATGGATTTTAAAATTTAATATACTATTAAATATATTTGCATTTGTGGGATATGAAGCCGCAGAGAGAAAATACGAAGTTAAAATATATTTAATATATTTTAAATATATCAGAACAGAACTGGGCACATGAGCTACTCTCACCAGTCACATCTATGAGACGCAACCCTCTCAGTGTCGTTTCACCCAGCGTGACACCATTCGGTGTAAACAACAATCATTCGGTCTAACATTTCATTGACTTAGAATGACATACGATAATATTCGATTCACATTATAATAGACATTAATATTAATAATGATATTAATATAACAATATTAATATTATTATTTATTATTATTTTATCTATATAATATTATATTTGATATAATCAATATTATATATTATATTAATATTAACAATAATTATGTCAAATATTATTATATTGATATATTTATTATTATTATTAATATAATTATATATTATATTAATTTTATCCTCTATTTGATCGAAGCTACTATAATTAACAACTCTTGAGAAGAGATTAGAGTTGAATGATTGATATTGTTATTGCATGATCACGGAGATAACTAATATATTGTATAACTGATATATTAATAATTAAAACATTACAAACATCAAATATATTATGTCTAACACACACAAAGATATATATATATATATATATATATATATAAGAAACGCACCCAAACGCATTTGCATCCCCTAAAAAAAAATTTTTGCGCATCCCGCACCCGCATCCTGCATCCGCACCCAAATCGGTAACTTAGCAAGAAAGAATAAAAAGGGACTTGAGAGCTCATTCTAAGATATCTATTGATCTTTTGATAAATTTGGTTGTGAAGATGGCTAGGGTTTGATGACTGATTCCTCTCTTTTGGCAATTTGAATCATCACTGATTGATGGTGAATTTTGCTACTGAATTCTGAGAAAACAATTCTGGTTGTATTCGAATTTGATGTTGAAGTATATCAAATTCAAGGATATTTGAATAAATTCTGAATTACAATTGGTGATTCGATTTTCTTCCTGGTGGCTATTGTTTGGTAGAAGATTGTTCTGTTTCTATAGGAGCTGTGATCTATCTGCTGGCAGCGTATGGTAAATGAGTGTTGCAGACTTCACTGTTTAGGAGCTGCGAATTCATCTGGAAGCTGGCATCACCTTTCCCAGCCTGTGCGTACTTCACCTTGTGGCTGCGTTTTACTCACAACAGGCTGCGTTATTTATTTAGGGGGCTGCAATCACTCATTGGAGGTTGTGGTTGTTCAAATGATGGCTGCGTTAATAATCTGAGAGGCTGCATTCTTCATTTGCAGCTGTGCTTAAATTCCCTTGGGCTGCGTTTCTTTTTCAGCAGTCACATGTAATTAAAGGTGCCCAAATTTATTTGTGAATGCTTGTAATAGGGAATTGATTTGGTAGTTATTTATCAAGAGGTTAAAAATCTGAGAAGTATCATTGAAATTCATATTTGATGCTCATTAATTTCTATATATTCTGAAAGAAATTTAGAAGTGCAATTTAATTTGAGGAAAGAGCTAGATTGTAAATGAGAGCCAGCTGAGCTCTTTACAAGAACTCACAAAAAGCCAACACCAGGGGTTTCTTCTCCCTAGCCCATTGGAAAGATTTAGGAAACTGAAAATGTTAATGCTAGTAAAGATGGATGGAAGACGGATGCCTCACTCAATACTATGAGGTTTGAAGATGGTGTGGCATGTAGCCCCTCTCGTCTTAAGAAAAAAAGTTGTGAAGAAGAGACCTGTAAGAACTATACCGCAGAGCACCTGAAGATGAATGCCTCATGGAATTCTGTTGGATGGAAGCAAGGAAATACCATCATGTTCTCCCTTGGTCTCAATAGAATCAGGTTAGGGGATTTTGATCCAGATATGTTGGAAAAACAAATTGTTTTGGAGTAATTTTTTTTTAAACCACCTTGATGGGATGGCTGGTTGGTTGTTTTGTAATCCCTGCTCTGTTTTGTGCTGCTGTGTGTAGTTGTTGGTTTTTTGATTGGTGTAGTGTGCTGTCTCTTCACTGGGTTGTTTCTTGCCATCTACTGTGATTAACATTTTATTCTAAGTTACCATATTCATTCTGGCAACCCGAAATTCGGCATTCGATTCGGTCCAAATTCGGGTCCGATTCGAATTCAAGTCAAATTCGTTGTTTGACCGTGTCATTCGTCCCAAATTCGGTGAAAGGGACCCTGGACGAATTTGGCGCATAAAAAACGAATTTCTATTCCTCCAAGCGGGACTCGGAACAAATTTCTGGGCGTATTTCCGAATTTCGGTCAAATTTGCGAGAGTGAGTTTACGTTGACTTTCAACAGTTTTGTTTTATTGTTTTTTAATTTATTTTTTAACCCTAAAGCGTCGTGTTTGAAGTGTTTTTTAATTTATTCTTGGTGCATATGAAGTTATTCCGAGCGTATGAACTTTGAAGTGTTTGCGTGAGCAAGGTAGGGTTTGTGCGTATTTTCCGTGAGCGTTTGAAGTGTTTGCGTGAGCAGGGACTGTGCGTTTGAAGTGTTTGCAGGGTGAGCAAGGCAGGGTGAGCAAGGCATAGCAGGGAGTTTTCGTGAGCCAGAGGTATAGATTGGTCTTTTAGCCAGATTCATTTTAGCCAGAGGTATTTGTATTTAGTTTTACTATTAGTAATTAGTGATGAAGACTGATAGTGATTATTAAACTGATACAAATACAAATTGTTCATCAAACATATATAGAATAATATTAAAACATGCCATGCACTTATAACAGAAGATCAAACTTATACTCCAGTCACAGGAGTATCACAAGTTTATACACAGAGAACTGAAAAGAACTTCAACTATTCTCAGAATAATCAGTCAACCCACGATCCAAGACTTCCACACTTCTTGCAATCGAGATTCAATGAGAGACAAATAGCCTCCTCCGTGTAATACACTTATTACAAGACTGATAGTTTTACTATTAGTATTTGTATTTGTATTCAGTCTATTAAACTATTTGTATTTCAGTATTTGTATTAGTAGTTTTAATTTAGTATACTATTTGTATTTCAGTATTTGCTATTTGTATTAGCTTAGTCTATTAGTATTAGTATTACTAATTACATATACTGTAATACTATTTGTATTCAGTATTCACTGTATTTGTATACTGTAATAGTGTAATATGATTTATATTTACTGTCATGTAAAACAGTAAATGTAATAGTATACTATTTGTATTTAGTTTTAAATTTAAATTTATAAATTATATTAATATTTTTTTCAATTTTGATTTGTTTGTAATTTGCTAATAATTTGTAATTTTCATTTTGTAAATTGTTGTTTGTAGATTCATCTTTCAGACTCGAAGAATGGCTGCAAGTGCTTCTACCACCAAAAACTTCCACTTCAAAATAGACAAACGCTCTCCACTATGGAAATATGTGGAAATGGTTAGACCAATGCTAGGTGGAGGAGGTTATGTGTGGATTTGCAAACATTGTAGAGAGGAATCTAGTAGCTCTTACAGTAGAGTGAAAGCACATTTGTGCTTTATTCCTCAACAGGGCATTAAATTTTGTACAGGGAGACCAAGAGTTAATGGGGTACTAACTAAAACCCTTCTTCCAAACAACATTGTGAACAAATATATTCAAGAGCAAAAACAAGCAGACGAAGCAGTTGGGAGGTCAAGTTCTCATCCTTTGCAAAATGCTAGGAAAAAAACAAAAATATCATCTATGTCTTCAACTTCCACTCCCAATGACCCACCCGTAGAGGGCCATCCATTCTTGCGTGGTCCTCAAGAACTAGTACAGAAGAGAGCAATGGGGCCCTTGGAAACATCATTTCAAAATGAAGCTAGAGACATTGCTGAGGAAGCCATAGCAAGATGTGTCTATGCATGTGGATTGGCGTTTAATGTTGTCCGCTCACCGTATTGGCAAAGAATGGTGAGTTTAATTAATGAGGCTCCAAAGGGGTTCAAGGGCCCAGGTTATGAGAAGGTGCGCACCACTTTATTGGATAGGGAGGTGATGAATGTAGAGGCTTCCATGCAGCCCATCAAGGATTCATGGATCGAAACAGGTGTGACCATAGTATCAGATGGATGGAAAGATGCGAGAAATCGTCCTTTGGTCAATGTGATTGCAGTGTCCACAAAAGGTGCAATGTTTCTAAAAGCTGTGGATTGTGAAGGAGAGGTGAAGGACGGTCCTTTCATTGCAAACATTCTCATCCAAGCCATTGAGCAAGTTGGCCCTCAAAATGTTGTTCAGGTAATAACTGACAATGCCAAGAATTGTAGGGCTGCCGGCTTATTGGTTGAGGAGCGCTTTGAACACATTTTTTGGACACCTTGTGTTGTGCACTCACTCAACCTAATGCTGCAAAAAAATGGCACTAAGATTGAGTGGATTAAAAATATGTATGAAGAGGCACAGGAGATCCAAATGTTTGTCACGAACCACCATATGACTCAAGCCATATTTAGACAATTCTCGAAATTGGAGCACTTGAAGGTAAGTTCAATTGTTTAAAATTTGAACATCTTTTAGAATTGTAGTCACTTTAATCTTGATCTTAATTGATCTTAAAATAGGTTGCTGAGACCCACTTTGCCTCCAACACTATTGTTTTGAGACGCCTTGTCAAGGTTAAAGAGGCATTGTCTAGAATGGTAATCAGTGCTAATTGGAGCATATGGAGGCAATCTAATAGTTCCAAGGCAGCTGCCATTAAGGCATTGATACTAGACGACTCTTGGTGGGATTGTGCTGAGTACCTTCTGAAGTTCATCGAGCCTATTTTGAGCATGATCCGATACACTGACATGGATAGACCTTGCTTGGGTGAGGTATATGATGGGATTGATTCCATGATTGAGGATATTAGAAATATCATAAATGAGAAAGAGGAAGATCCAGATGAAAAGTTCTTCAAGGAGCTACAGGTAATCATGGTAGAGAGGTGGAACAAAATGACTACCCCTTTGCATCTACTCGCCTGTGCATGGAGCCCCAGGTTCTATAGCCAGTCGATCCTCAGTGGGAGTACCACTAGAGTTTCCTCATATAGAGATCCCGAAGTTGCTCAAGGGTACAAGGCAGCCCTTCGAAGACTCTTTCCGGAGCACCTACGAGCTACAGTGAGGGCTGAATTCATGAGTTTCACGAGCATCGATGATTGTGGTCTTGAAGCTCTTGCAGATAAGAAAAATGCTGATGCTCATAAATGGTGGTACTTCCATGGACAAATGTACCAGCTCCTGCAATCCATTGCCATCAAAATTTTATCACAAGTGAGTTCTTTACTCTTAAGATTCTAATTTCTATTCAATATTGAATTTATATTTTAAAAATTTATATTCAAAACTCTTAACTCTCTAATTTCAAAATTGTAAATATTGCTAGGTTGCTAGTTCATCATCATCTGAGAGGAACTGGAGCACATACTCCTTCATCCACTCTATAAAACGCAACCGACTAAACTCCAAGAAGGCAGATAACTTGGTCTTTGTGCATTCAAACTTGAGGCTCACAACACACAAAGAAAATACTTACAAAAAAGGGGAGGCACATCATTGGGATGTTGAACCAGAGTCTGCGGAGTTGGAAGCCCACTTTGATGCACTTGCAATTGATGATGCTGATCGTGAGCTACATAGTGATGTTGAGGCTGATCCTGAGGCTGCTAGTACTGATGCTAGTGGCACTGTTTGTGCTTCTAATCTGCAACAACATAATGATGATGATTTGTTTGATGATTTTTGATGATATTTTGATCATTTATGAAGACTGATAGTGATTATTAATGTTGATGTTATTGTTTTTGAACCGAAACACTGATATGATGGTGTATTTTGACATTTTGTTATGTCATTTGAACTGAAACAACAATATATGTGGTGGTGTATTTTGCTATGTTGCTTTATTATTAGCATAGTATTGTATGAACTTATTTGTTGCTGCATATGTTTACATATAGATATATATTTTATATTTTTTTTAAAAAAAAAAAATTTCTTGTACAGATGAACCCAAAACGAATCGAACCCAGCCCAAAAAATTTTTGAACGAATTTCAAACCCGAATCCGAACCGGCAACTTAGATTTTATTGTAAAAGGTTCTGGGCCCTTTCAAAACCCTGCTTAGTCTGTTTTGGTTGTAGGCTTGCTCTCCAAGCCTTTTTTGATGGTTTCTGTTTCAGATCTGTAATGGGTTGGGGCCCTTCCCCACTTAAACTTAATCAAAAACTTATTTCATTATGAGTTTTAAGGATTTTGTAGTTTACCCTTGCCTTGTATGAGCAAAACATTCTTTTGCAGGTCCTAGAAATCCAATCAATTTGGTATACCAAGCGTGCCTGCCATTTTGAGTCCCAAGCTCTTCTTAACTCAGGTTATGAGATAAACACCATAGCACATTAACCAAAATGTAGAATCTGCCATAGACAAATCTACCTAATATAGTGAGGGTTTGTCTCTCAGTTTATGAAAGTGTAAACAGTAGATTATTGAAAACTGCATGAGTTTGGTTTGATTATATTAATATATTATTTTATAACATATGCCAATGATAATTTTCCATTGTAATACAAGCTTTTGAGCCATTATAGAACAAATATAACCAATTTGAGTTGAGAGCTTCAAGTTGATATGCCACCAAAATCAAACCCTATCTATGTATTGCAAAAAAACAGTCAATTTGCAGGTTTGCTTGAATTAGCATTCATTGCTCATTCACATCTAGTGTGCATACCTACAGGATGCTGCTACTTGTTTCCTTTTAATTCCTATTTTTATTTGTCAAAATTAAGTAACTTGTGTATGCCTTACATTGTTAATGCCATTTTGGAAATATTTTAAAAAATACACGCGGGTCTGCAATTACAGAAATATAGACTCGGGGAATCTATGATGTGAAGATGTATATTTATAATTTTATTGTCTTGGGATGTGGTGAACAGGTTTTTTCATTTAAGTTGCGTGGAGCATACAACATGATGGCCAAGCTACCTCAGGAGCAGCTAGAGAGAGGAGTTATTTGCTCATCAGCTGGTAATCATGCTCAAGGAGTTGCATTGGCAGCACAGAGACTCAACTGTGATGCAGTGATTGTGATGCCTTTGACGACTCCTGAAATCAAGGTTTGGCCATTAGATCATGCTGTTGGGTTTATGTCAGTTATATAATATGTATGGTACAAAATGCAAGGTATTGATTTGTTTGAAAAATTTGATCAATCACAATGTCTATAGGGGATATAGATCTATCTACCCTAAAACTTTTTTGTCATATTTTCACTTGAATAACAGCAGTGAAAATTTATCAATTTTTCACATTAACAACAGAAGTGAAAATGTACTAATTTAATTCCTATTGGATCGTCATGTCTATGTTGTATTGTTCAATTGATGGAAGTTCATAAAGTCGACAATCAAACTTTCTGAGTCAACAATTGGTTTGTGTGTGCGATGTTTATCTTTATGAAATTTAAACTAACAAATCATTGTAATGCTCAGTGGAAATCAGTTGAGCGTCTTGGTGCAACAGTTGTTCTTGTTGGAGATTCATATGACGATGCTCAGCATTATGCCAAGAAACGTTGTGAAGAGGAGGGACGCACCTTTATACCACCTTTTGATCATCCAGATGTCATTGCAGGCCAGGGAACTGTTGGAATGGAAATTATACGTCAACATCAGGGTCCATTACATGCTGTATTTGTGCCGATTGGGGGAGGTGGCTTAATTGCTGGCATTGCTTCTTATATAAAGCAAGTCCGCCCTGAGGTTGGCTCTTCCTTTTACCTCTATTTGTTGTGGCTTCTATAAAAATCTGTATGCAGAATGAAACATAAAAGCTTAATATTTTGCTCCTTTGACATTCAGTGTCCAAGTTTATTCAGGCAAGAGGAGGGAGATGCAGAATTATATATCATTTACATGGGTTGTAAAGAAAATTAAACTTTGTGCAACTTCAGACACTTCCATCTATATGAAATGTGCAATATTCTTATTTCTGCTGCTTTTTGTAGTGTATTGTTTGGTTTTTTTAGCCGCTCTCCATGCAGAGTCCATCTGTTCTTTCTTCTCACCTTAGGCCAGAAGATTGTATATGTTTCCTTCAGTAATCTACTTCGAAGCAGGGAATTGAATTGTTTTGTTTGCATCTGCTATGTTTCAAGTATTTTTTTAAAACTTTTGGTTGGCATCTTTTTCATCATTTCTTTGCCTTACATCCCCTTATAAACTTCAGAGAAAGGTTTTATTATATTTACTTGAACAATTTTATACTAGTGATATTTTTTTGTTCATTTTTTTTAATCTGGTTGCATAAGTTTTTCACACTTGAGACTTATTTTACATCACACACAATTTATTCAGGTAAGATATGCTAATATTCTTAGGCCTTCTCTGAATTAATAGTTTACTCATTTTTTTTCAAAGTGGAGTTCAAACTTGCGTGATTTCCACTTTGAGAGTGACTTCTGGCTAGCCATCATACTATTTTCTAATTTTTGAAGTCAAGGAGCATTTAATCTTGTTAAGTCCCAATTCCTTTACTGATTAAGATCTTGAAAACCTCAAGTATTTAAGCTAGAGAATAATTGTAGATGTTGGTTGGGTTCCACATAGCAAGGGAGATTTTTCCTGGTAATTCTAACTTCATTGGTTAGCGCTTTCATATCACACCAAGAAATTTTGCTCATCTCTAAAGATTAGAATCATTAGATGCTCTGTTGAGGTCTAAAGGCATTGTACATGCTGCTTATAATTGCTAAATTTGTTTTGGCCTTCATCAAGAGGTAATTTAAACTGCGATAAGAGACGAATGGAAAAGCTTTCTAGATGTAGTTGTCTTACATTGGGTTAGACTTCATTGATCTTTCATTTTTATTTTCAAATCTAATATACTGCTGACAATTGTTATATCTGTTTTGATTCTTTTGACTTAAACAACGAGTGGAGATGATTGAAACGAATACAAGAAATGGATGAAAAATCCTTGTAGACACAATTCCCTGAGATTGGTCTAGATTTAATTGTTACCTTTTTCTTCCTTTCAAGAATATATTTTTAGTCTTTTGTGCATCACTCTGGCACTGCCGGATTTTCAAGGTCATTCATTTTCTAGTTTCTCAAAATCGTATTCTATTGGGTTTCTTGGCTTTTTTGATAGTTTTTCATTCTTAATTATTTTCTTGGGGCAATATCTTTTTGATCACTCTACTTGTTTTGTTTTCCTTGATGGGTTTTGTGTGGCTACTTGAAGATGGGGCCATACAGGGTGTCTTGGAATATCAATTGTCGATATTCTCTCTTTGAGATTTTAATCAAAGAGAGGAGAGTGTGAATGATAATATGTTTTGTACTTCATTGCTACATTGTTGCCTTCTGATTTATTTTATATTTTCATTTTACAAAATTCCAATTTTTGCTACACCACATCATTGTCACATGGACTTAATATTTGCTGAAAGTAAATGTTTTTGTAGATTTTGTAACCATGCTCTGCTGTGCCAATTTGTTTTACAGAATAATTAAGTGAAAGCTATGACATTCTTTCACAGGTACGTATAATTGGTGTGGAACCAGCAGATGCAAATGCCATGGCACTTTCTTTGCATCATGGAAAGAGAGTGATGCTGGAGCATGTAGGAGGCTTTGCGGATGGGGTAGCAGTAAAGGTTGTAGGAGAAGAAACATTCCGCTTGTGCAGGGAGTTGCTGGATGGAGTGGTTCTTGTCAGTCGTGATGCTATCTGTGCATCGATAAAGGTGAAAAAAATTAACAAATAAGGTTTTCTTTTTAGGTCTTTTCATTTGTCTTATTTATTACTTTATTCAAGGACCATTAGATATCTTCCTTTTAAATACCTTAGTTTCTTTCATTTGTGAAGTTTTCTTTGTATTTTGATATGTAATAGAAGTGTAAGTATCAAAATTACCTGTAGTGTTCTTTCATCATTTAATCTACTCTTTTATGGATTGGTGTTTCTTGATTTTTCCTTGGTCGTCATTAATACCTTATTATCAATTCCTTCAAGGAGTATTAAATATGATTTCCTCATCATACAACTTCTTATTTAAATTTTTGGTCTGCTTCAGGACATGTTTGAAGAGAAAAGGAGTATTCTAGAGCCAGCTGGGGCTTTGGCTTTAGCTGGAGCAAAAGCATATTGCAAATATTATGGACTAGAGGATGAAACAGTAGTAGCTATAACAAGTGGAGCAAATATGAACTTTGGACGTCTGGGGCTTGTTACTGAGCTTGCTGATGTCGGTGCTCAAAGGGAGGCTGTTCTTGCAACATTTCTTCCAGAGGAGCCTGGTAGTTTTAAGAAATTTTGTCATTTGGTATGGAATCAATTTTTTGCTTTTAAACATCATATCACAGAATGCCAGTCTCAAATTTCATGATAAATAAAATAATTCAGTCTACTGGAACATTTTTAATTTTTGTCAGGTTGGGTCAGCAAATATCACCGAATTCAAGTATCGATGTGATCCAAACAAAGATGAAGCACTCGTCTTGTATAGGCAAGCCTTTCTCCCTTTCCTGCATTGTTTATCCCCTTTCCTTTCATTTCTGTGTTTTCCTGTGTAACCACCCAAATGCAAGGACACACTACTTCTGAGTGAAAATGAAACACCATGCACATGGCTACACACTACATAAAGTATACTATTGAAGTCTGGTTTGTTTTTGTCTTTTGTGGGAATGATTACGCCAAGTTCGGTGATCTAAATAAGCAATGCTCATAGTAACACTTACATCAAGACCCAATGGTTTAATTATTTATCCATATAGGAAATTACTTATGTTATGATGATTCTTTCCTGCAGTGTTGGCATTCATACAGATGTGGAACTCAAAGCCATGAAGGGTCGCATGACATCTTCTGGTTTCAAAATGATTGACCTCACAGACAATGACTTGGCTAAGGATCATCTCCGTCATCTTGTTAGTAACTAAATTACTATCTCACAATGCCATTTTGGGACTTTTTCATAATTTGTTAGCCATAGTCATGATGAGTAGTGTATTATAAAATTGTTGAGCCTAGATTACACAATAAAAAATTTAAATGCATTGGTCTATATATATATATATCATGTGTAGAGAAGGATAATGATTTATATTATATTTACTTAATATTTTGCTTCTTAGATTTGATTAAGCATCATCATAAGATATACAATATTTATAGAAATCCCATTTAGTAGGCAGTCTGCTGAGACTAAGTATGCAGATGAAGTTATAGTTATGTTGAACAGACCAACTGGATGTGTTTGACCACCTGAATGAAGCTTTTAGATGTGTTTTGTGTGAGAACTCAGAAGACAATAAGTACCGTGTATGTTTTTAATTGAAGAGATAAATTGGCCACTAAAAAATTTCTCTTGAAGTAAGTACCACAGTTTTCTTATAATAAATGCTCAATTTCACAAGCTTGACCAAAAGCTGGATAATGATTATAGAGATTATGTTTACTTGAAAATTTGAAATGCATTGACACTCGACAGTCAATGTAGTGTTTTATGAATTATTTTTGCAATCTAAACTATAGTTTGCTAAAACCTTTCTTGACATTTTATGTACCTGTGCAGTACTGAGATTCCAAACAGAACATAATCTATATTCTTGAAGTTTTTCTGAGCGAGAGTAAGCAGGCCATAATACTATATTTCTGATATCCACTATAAATTAATATTAAAAACATTATGGTCAATGTGAAGGTTAGCAATTTGGTTACTGAATCCAGGGTCCACCCGAAAAATCATAATACATTTGGAAACAGAATAAGGTATTTGCATTCTTTTTTTAGAGGGAAAACACCGGAGCTATGAGTTAGTGAGGTCACAAGGGGGGGACCTCATACCCAATATAATAGTCAACAATGACACCCCAATGGGGTTTGAAGTTTGAACCCTGGGGGGTGGAGGACACCACCATATTTAAACCATCACACCATGCCAATGCATCCTTGTTTGCTTTATAAACTCCACTATTATTTAAATAAATGCCAAATGGAACAGTATGTCTCTACTCCTATTATTAGTAAAACTTTGGAATGAACACCCTCTGAGGTTTGTCATAAAATAAATTTACATTAAATCATTGTTTCTCAGAGTGTTATAGATGGCAAAATGTGGCAAAATAATTCTAGATTTTGGGGACGACAAGGGGATGGCTACCAAAAAGTCATAGTTTGCTAACTCTCCGAGTAGTCCCTGAGTTACCTAGTAATCTCTATGCTTTTTGCTGGGCGAGTTTTCACAAGAACTCTTGACTTTTTAGAAGAAAAAAAATGGGTAAAAATGTTGATATAGGTAAAATGCTGGTTAAAATGTGGTTTTCATATGTTGTTTTTGCCACCCATGCATTTTCTCTTTTGAGATGTCAATTTTTTCATTTATATGTTTTGTAATTGAATTGTACAAACAAAATGTTCCTTCAAGAGATTTTAATTTTTAGTACTTTCTAAGTTGCCTTGTTTTTGTCTAGTATTTGCCGAGTTGAAAATTTTGGGCTTGCCAAGTACTCTTTGAGTCAGAGTCTGCGAACTATGCAAAATATTATAAAATTTTGGTTTTTTTTACCATAACCTAGCCATCAAGACATTAACATAATTGCTTTTGATGTCGCTATAAGCATCACAACCCAAAATGTAGTGGCTTTCAGAATCAAGTGCTATAGAAGTGCAAAGAACACACCCTTTCTTCCCAATTTTCTTTCGTCCGTTTCCACATCCTAGTTTCACATTGAAATTGATGAGAGTTAGTTCTTAATTGAGCAATAAGAATTTTGGTTCTCTGCGAGATACAAACCTTTATGTATGTTTTTTGAGAAAGACCACAAGTGGCATTGAACTCTTCAATATGGTATTTATTTTTCTCACAAGCACTTTACCCCAAGAATGCTTGCTAAATTTATCTAAAACAAAAGTTTTTATCTCTTTGTTGCCTAGGAGGTGCACATTTAAATATATTCCATTTACTCATCCATCTGCTATTTTGTCTCGTCCAAGTCTTCTTTGTTTTGCTCAAAATATCACTAAAAACAGTGTTTGACCATCTACTAGTTTCCATGTTTTCAATTCTTTTTAAATAACATATTAGAGGATATAGTTTAAGGTGTTGAGGAAAGTGGGATACATGAGTCAAGGTCTTGAAAAGATGGTCAATGAATTCAAAAACCTTTCAAGGCAAAGGAGAGGCCTAAACACTTTGGCATCAAGCACTTTGTGAAACCTTTTCAAGCCACCATGAGTTATTGTAGTTCAAGAGTTAGCTACTAACTAGTCAAGTTAGTGTTAGAAGATTCATCCTTGTGAATTATTTGGCAAGTCAAGCCAAAACAATTCTATACAAGGTGTCAAAACTTTTTGAGTATGTGCCTAACTCAAGTTTTTGTTGAGAAAATCGCCTGTTAACTCGTCCCGAGTTTTACCAAGTTTCGGCGAGTCAAAAGAATTCAAGTTGTTTTAATTTGCAGAGTTATCGAGTCTGAGTAAAAATTTGGTCTATTGAGTTTTAAGTTTTGAAGTTTCACAACCATTGAAGCCGTAATTTAGATAGATTAACCTATTCAAGTGGTGGAGAATCACACTGCACTGAGAAATTACTATGTTTATCATCAATCATTCGGAATAAAGGGGCCCATTGCTTCCCAAGGGAGAATGACTTACATGTTCTAGTTCAACAGAGAGCACCTTATGACAGTCACCTCCGCTTGCAATTTCACTAATGCTTGAAATTCGAAACTATGATGTGCAACAAAAAGGTTATATCTTCCCAAGGGAGAGTGACTGTCCTTTTAGTTCAACACAGAGCACCTTATGAGAGTCACCTCCACTTGCAGTTTACTAAGTCTTGAAATTTGAAACCACGATATGCAACAAAAAGGTTATAATTTCCTCCTAGTCATTCCCCTTAACTTTGAACATTGGATTTTTCAGAAAATGCTCCAAAGGTCCCCAAAATCCAATAGGTATCAAATCTTCCATTATGATTAGAAGCCAAAATACTGGGGTTTAAAAAGTTCCACTTCATGACAGATCCTCTACAATTCTTGGAGGGCATTTATCACGTGGCATCTCAAATTCATGGGCAAATTGTTTCATTTTATATTTCGTGTAACACGTTAAAACTATCTACTAGATTAATAATGTCAAATAACGATCAATTCATGGAAATGAGTTTTTTACTTTTAATCCTTAATAATAGAAAGAAACTACTTTTCTTTTCACATGAACATGAACAACTAAAAAGTTCGTTAACTAACTTTAAGAATAAAATATTATTACTTGATTAACTTAATAACTACCTTCATATGAAAATCAATTTAACTAGTAGTTCCATTTCACTAATGTCGAAAGAAAGAATTCATTAACTAAATTAACTAATAATGCATGAACCATAGAACCTTATAAGCTTGATGGTTTTTTCTTGTTTTCTCTTTTGCTTGAGCTCCTCATAGCTTCTAGAGGAGGAAGAGTATCATTAGAGGTTTTACCTCCCAACCATTGATCTTACCATCTCGACCTTAATGGTCTCTTGCACAACTTCCCAATGGAAGTGGCCTGGTCCTACATGAGAGGTGCAAAAATGGGATCTAATCTTTCTTGCCATTTGAGTCTTAATGTTAGAACCCACAAATGTCTTAGCCAATTATAGCCTATGGAATTCTTCGCCTAGGAGAATGATCTTCCTAGCTAGACAATGCCCTACGAGGTCTTGTGACTGGCAGTTGCACACCTTTGCATAGCACCACCTTGGCCAAGGTTTTATAAATGCAAGCACTATACCTCATGTTGTCAATGTCATCACAAAACTCTTATGATTGAGCCCTTTAGACTCTTTAAGGTCTCTGCAACCTTAACAAAACTTACTATCCAACTTGGCAATAGTGGCCCAACAACCTTAAAGTGGTCATTCACTGGTGTAAGCAGAATATATATGGTTATTAATGGTTCAAGACCAACTAAGGAAAATCCCTTCCCATGAGATTCTCATATCACAATTCTTTAAGTATGGTTAACATTACTTTATCCTTTCTATTTTCCTTCTCGGAGTAAGAGATGGAACCCTTCCCAATTTCTATTACTTTCATATCCTTTTTCTAAGAGGCTTTACGGTTAGGTACTATCCATTTCATTCAACCATAATTCAACAATTTGTCTTATTCATATAATGACTTAGGTTTATTCAACCCAAAAAATCATGCGACACTTATGAGTATTACATGATTATTGATCTGTCACGTTTATCATATCAGATTAAGTATATGCTTAAGCACTTCTCAGTCGATGTGGCAAATCCTAGTGCAAGTATAGATTAAGCCCAATCATAGAAGATTAGGGTGTTTTTGACCACCATGCATTAATAATGGAAGTCATTGACAGTAATGTAGACTCATAACCGATGTACAGATTCTTAACCGATATGAATATCCACAATTGCTATATGGATTCTTAACTAACATGTGGATTCATACTAGTATGCAGCTTCATATTGTCATGTAAGTTCATACCCGGTATTCAGATTTATAACTGATATGCGAGTTCATATTTAATATGCAGATTATATATTAATTGAGTGTCATTCCACATATTGTGGTGCCCTTGAATAAGTTTAGGGTGTACTAGATAATGAAAGGTCAAGGTGTTATGACCACAGTTCAATTTAAGAATTGATTGACTGTATACTGTTTCATATCTGAATGCAAAATTATCTGAGATACTGATGAAGGATATTCCCCTTACTCACCCAAACACACAGAACACATCAGAGAAATATACAGAAAATTGCAAGAATAGAAACACTTGCTTTCTATTATCTTCAATGAGATGACACTACACCATTCTAGAAATAACTTGCTACAGCCACATGGGCCTTCTTATTACAATAATCTGCAAGCCAAAACCACAATCTGCACTGCTAGAACTATCCCAAGTAATGCCTCTTTGCCCTATTTATCTTGGCAAGTATAACTGCCTTAGAATCTTCAGGAAAGTGTCATGGCAACCTCTTTTCTCTCTTTTCTCTTGCCTCATGCCAAAAATATGCCCAAAATGGGTTGGTCAACATTCACGGAATATTTTATTTTAATTTTTAATTTTCCTCCCTAAAGTAGTGCAACCTTCGAAGGCCATAACTTTTGATCCGGGAACTAGATGGAGCCCCTTTTTTTTAAATTGAAGATCTCGAAGAGATCTACACCATGCTTTTCCTCGATCGTGAAACGATCAAACCTTGTTGACATCCCATTCGATCATTTAAAGACCTAAAATTCAACTTGAACATTTTATAGCATTTTCAAACCCTAAAACATTAATCTCTCCCAAACGATACAAGATGTTGGCATGATTCTTTTTCGAGTCATATTTTCCCATTTTGCTCCTTGGGGCCAGTTTTTAGGTTCTAGTATGCACATATGAGAATTTACTAAAATACTAAATTTGCCAAAAATAGTAACCTTTCCATAATAGTCCTTATTGAAAAACTAAATGATATTTTTGGGTGATGCAAGATTGCTCTTATGCCTTGGATGCTTCTGCATCATATACAAATTATGGATGATATAAATGATATGCAGATTCATTTTCCAAATCAGAATTCACATTTAAAACACCACTATATTGATGATATATGTCCCCATAGCAGTGTTTCAAAATCCTTTGTACTTGCAGATCTAGAGACAGTAATGCAAACAAAGTGATAAGGGTTCCATTCCGATTATAGAGTATGCAAAAATTACTTCAGTAAAATACATAGGTTGTTGCAGTTTGTATATGACATGCAAATACATCTTAGCGTGTTTAACTTGGTTATCAATCTAATGCAGAGCAGGTCTGCTAATACTTTAGGTACTCTACATGCAACTCTACGTTTCATGAATTTAATGCATTGTAGCCTTTGTTATGAAATCAATCGAACATGTAGTGATAAGGAGAGATTTAAAATGAAATCTTCCTTTCCTACATGCAAAGTAAAGAACATTAGGATTGCTGCTAGGCTTATATAGAAAATGTTCCTAATCATTCTTCCATTTGTTCAAGACAAGCATAGCTGAACTTCTTTCAATGAAATTCTTAAACTTCGATTCAGAAAATAATATTACATGGTTTTATATGAAAGGAAGGCTTGCCTGGTAGCAATGAGAATGGGTGGTGGTTAGAGATCGAATCTGTTGTTGCATATAGCCACAATCAGATAAATTCATATTCCTAATACATATATCAATTAGAGAAATCCATAATACTAAAGCACATATCATCGATCAGATTAAAGAGACATGTATATATATATATATATATATATATATATATATATATATATATATATATTAATATATATGATTTCTATCGTGCTCTATATTCTCTTTATGATCGAATTAAACCCGATAACCAATGAATCATAATTAGTATTGGAATCGGTATTAACCCTATATCTAATGGATCGTAATTGATATTGTAATCGGCATCGACCCGATTGCTAAGGAGTTTCAATGCTTTGTATTTCCAAAGGATGTGACGATTAGTCATGCCTATGATAGGCGTGACTTTCAAGGAGTCACGTCTATCATAGACGTGACTCATCATTATCATGCACATATATTTATATTGCTCGAACTGTTTGATACAAGCACCGAAATCAAATAAGTCCTATGTATATTAAACAACGACACAAATTTATATATTTTTGTATTACAATTTGATCATAATCGAACTTCCAGTTCATTTCATTTACATACATACAGTTCTTCTACTCCTGCAAATAAACATTGACATTGTTAGAATAAATTTTCAGCACTGCATATATATATATATATGAAAGAATCGATTGAAATTTGAATAATAAGTTTGCCTTGATTTAACATGGTATCAGAGCTCTGGTAAAGGAAGATCCAAGAAGCTCTCAAACTTGAGAAATTCAATATCAATTATAATATATCACATTTCTATGGCAAGCGCTATCAGATTTGAGGATAGGCTTAAAGGAGGAAACAATTTCTCATCATGGAAATTCAGAATTAAAATGATTCTAAAAGAAAATAAAGTTGAGTCATTCATAAAGGAGGAGAAAGAAGAGCCAAAGAATGATCCCGAAAAATCCATTTGGATTGAAGGAAATGAAAAGGCTATGAAGATCATAGTTGATGGTGTTAGAGATCATATAGTGCCGATCCTGACAAAATATGAGACTGCCTATCATATGTTTAAATCACTTGAAAGCACGTATGCGATAAACAATGCTAGCAGAACCCTATCCCTAAAGAGGGAAATTAATCATATAAGTATGAACAAAGGAGAATCCATTAATGCATACTTTATGAGAATATCCACTCTAAGGGATGAATTGTCAACACTTGGATATGTAATTCAAAGCAAAGAACTGACACTCATTGCACTAGATGGCCTACCAAACACTTGGGAGACTTTTGTTCGAGGCATTAGTGCAAGGTCTAAATATCCAAATTTCGATCGACTAAGGTCTGATTGTCTTCAGGAAGAGGCAAGACAAAACAAGAGAGGGATCAAACAAAAGAACATAGATGAGGATCTTCATGTGTTAAATGTAAACTCTCATAAGAAAGGCAAGAAGAAACACTTTAAGAAGAGGAAGGACCATCTCAAAAAGGGTTCATCTAAGAAAGATGTTTCTCACATTCAATGTTTTAGATGTGATCAATATGGCCATTATGCTGCTAGATGTCCAGATAGAATTAAACAACAAGCTACATTTGTCAAAGTGAAAAGAAATAAAAGGGAGCATGATTCAGAGAAACATGCATTCTACTCTGCTCTCTCTAATCAAGTATCCAACAAATCTAATACTTGGATCATAGACAGTGGGTCATCAAGACACATCACTGGATATAGAGAACTATTGGACTCTATGATAGAAGAAATTGATGAAGAGGTAACCATTGGAGACGACTCTACACATCCAGTAAAAGATGTTGGGACTTGCACCATTAAGTTGAAGTCAGGCAGTCTATCCAACTCACCATAGTTCTTTTCTTTCCAAGCATCAAGAGGAACCTAGTCTCCATATCTGCACTTGAGGATAATGGGTATAGAGTAACCTTCATGGATAGCAAGATATTGGCATGGCCAAATATTCTTCTATCAAGAAAGCTATAACCGTAGGGCATAAAAATGGCTACTTGTATGAGGTATGTACTAAACCTAATCTTGCCCTCATTCATGAAATTGTAGACTCTAATGAGATATGGCATAGAAGATTAGGACATTTAAACTTTCGTGCCTTATCTTCCATGGAGAAATTAGTCATTGGCTTACCCAAGTTAAAGCAATATCATTCAAGTACATGTAAGGGGTGTGCCCTAGGCAAAAATACTAAGGGCTCCTTTCAAAGTAGTTCTAGTAAAACGAGTAATGTCTTAGAAGTAGTTCACTTTGACCTATGTGGACCCATGTTTGTACCTTATGTGGGAGGGTTTCAATATTATGTAATATTTGTTGATGACTTCTCCAAAAAAACCTGGATCTACTTCCTCAAATGTAAAGAATCAGAAGAGATCCTCAGGAGATTTAAGGAATTCAAATCCTTCTCTGAAAACTCCTCTGGGAAGAAAATAAAAACCCTAAGAATTGATAATGGGAGGGAATACACCTCTGACATTTTTAGAGAATTTTGCAAAGAAGCTAGGATTAAGAGGGAGCTCATTGTTCCTTACTACCCTCAACAAAATGGGGTTGCTGAGAGGAAATAGAACTATTGTAGAAGCTACTAAAGCCATGCTCCTTGATCAAAATTTAGAAACCTATCTTTAGGCAGAAACCTCCAACACTGTTGTATACATACAAAATAGATGTCCTCACTCCCATATTGAAGACAAAACTCCTGAAGAAGTTTTCACATGTATAAAACCAAATATCACTCACTTAAGGATATTCGGATGACCTATTTATTTTCATGTACCTAAAGAGAAAAGAACAAAACTAGAACCTTCTGGAAGAAAAGGAATCTTTGTTGGGTATAGTGAAACTTTGAAAGCCTATAGAGTATTTGTACCTGGACATACAAATATTGAACTCAGTAGAGATGTAATGTTTGAGGAAGACCTAGCTTTTAAAAGGGCTAGAAATTCTTTCGAGTCTGAAAGTAATACTCCACCTTCAAACCTAGAAGAGGATCTTGCTCCTGAGTTTCAGAGGGAGTATCCTGAAGAGGATGAAAATGAAATACAAAACTCACCTCAAGAGAATCGTAAGAAAAGACCACTTTGGGCCACCAAGACAATGGAAGAATCAAAGAACTTTGCAGCTCCTTCAGGGACCTTTAGAGAAAGTAAAAGACCTCGAAGATTTTCTAGCTATGTGGCTTTAATGAATGATCTCTCCAAGTTTGAACCCTCTAATGCATCTGAAGCCCTCAAACACCAAGTATGGAAGGATGCCATGACAGAAGAATACCAGTCTGTCTTAAAAAATGATGTTTGGGAAGTTGTTCCAATGCCAAAGGAAAAATCTATTGTTTCATCCAAGTGGCTATTCAATATCAAGTATGCTGCTGATAGCAGTATAGAGAAACATAAAGCCAGATTTGTTGCCAGAGGTTTCTCACAAAAAGGAATTGATTATGAAGAAACATTTGCACCTGTTGCCAGATATACCTCAGTCAGAGCAGTTCTAGCCATCTCAGTAGCCAAAGGATGGAAAGTTCATCAGATAGATGTAAAGACTGCATTCCTAAATGGGAAAATAGAGGAAGAAGTCTACTTAGAGCAACTAGAAGGATTTGAGATTCACACTGCAAAATCTCATGTGTGCAGATTGAAGAAAGCCCTCTATAGACTTAAACAGGCCCCCAGGGCATGGTATGAGAGAATCGATAGATATCTCATGGAATTGGGATTTTCTAAGAATGATGTAGATCCAAATCTTTACTTCAAGCAAAACAAAGGCGATATGTTAATATTAATCTTGTATGTTGATGATCTGTTAATTACAGGAGAAGATCACCTTATTGCTCAATGTAAAAAAAGACCTTGCTAGAGAGTTTGAAATGAAGGACTTAGGCCTTCTACATTACTTCCTTGGATTGGAAGTTTGGCAAAACTCAGACAACATTGTGCTTAATCAAGGAAATTACAGTTTGGACATATTGAAGAGATTTGGTATGATGAACTGCAGACCCATGTCTTCTCCCATGGAAACAAACCTTCATAAACTAAAGGAGGCAGCAACAAATTCTCTGTTTGCAAATCCTACCCTCTACGGGTAGATAATTGGATCCTTGATGTACCTGGTTAATACTAGACCGGATATCTGTTATGCAGTAAATGTCTCGAGTCAGTTTATGTGTGAACCTAAGGAGATACATCTTATGGCTGTGAAGCATATTATGAGATACCTTCAAGGTACTCTAAATCATGGACTCAAATATGAGAAAGTTGACTTGAATCTACATGGATTCACAGATTCTGATTGGGCTGGAAGTGTAACTGATAGAAAAAGCACCTTGGGTTGCTGCTTCAGTTTGGGATCCACCATGATATCTTGGATGTGCAAGAAACAGTCTTCAGTGGCTCAGAGTTCTACAGAGGCCAAATACATTGCAGCTTCTATGGCAGCAAGAGAAGCAGTATGGCTCAGGAAATTGTTTGTGGGATTATTTGGTAAACCCCTGAAACCTACAGTCATCCATTGTGATAATCAGAGCTGCATAAAACTCTCTATGAATCTGGTATTTCACAATTGATCCAAGCATATAGAGATTCCTTATCATTATATGAGAGACATGGTGGATAGGAATGTGATCTAGTTGGAGTATATCAGTACAGGAGATCAGATAGCAAATATACTAGCCAAGCCACTTGCTAGAGTGAAAGTTGAACACTTCAGGAAAGGTCTTGGTATGATTGAATTGTAATTTGCATTGTAATCTTTACTGATATATATAATCTATAAGATGTTTAATGTGTAAACTTCTTTTGTCATATGTGTTGATATATGACTTTATGGTCTCTACCCCCTGTATTCATCTCTAAAAGGTGACGATCTTTTGGAAATGAACACTTGTATTCAAACATTATAAGATGACGATCTTGTAATGTTGATATCATGCTGACTTGATATCATTCATGGATGTGCCATGATCTATTATGGTAGACATTATGTGACGTAATGTCAGTGTACATACCATAGCTAGGATGTATAAGGAGAATGTGATATTCTCATCCTTTAAGTGTCACGAGTTATGTGATACTTATCATCACGTGTTATCTGATGTTTGTTTTCACGAGATATGTGAGACTTCTTGTCACGAGTTATGTGATATATTTAGTGTCACGAGTTATGTATCATCACTTGTTATGTGATGCTTGTATTCAAGAGATATGTGAGACTTCTTATCACAAGAAATGTGATATATATATGATTTTGTCTTCCCTAGCTAAGAGGGAGTGTTGTTGCATATAGCCACGATTAGATAAATTCATATTCCTAATACATATATCAATTAGAGAAATCCATAATACTAAAGCATATATCATTGATCAGATTAAAGAGACATGTATATATATATATTAATATATATATGATAATAATTATTATTATCATCATATATATATATTAATATATATGATTTCTATCGTGCTCTATATTCTCTTTATGATCGAATTAAACCCGATAACCAATGAATCATAATTAGTATTGGAATCTGTATTAACCCGATATCTAATGGATCGTAATTGATATTGTAATCGGTATCGACCTGATTGCTAAGGAGTTTCAATGCTTTGTATTTCCAAAGGATGTGACAATTAGTCATGCCTATGATAGGCGTGACTCCTCGAGGAGTCATGTCTATCATAGACGTGACTCATCATTATCATGCACATATATTTATATTGCTCGAACTGTTTAATACAAGTACCGAAATCAATAAGTGCTATGTATATTAAACAGCGATACAGATTTATCTATTTCTGCATTACAATTTGATCATAATCGAACTTCTAGTTCATTTCAATTACATACATACAGTTCTTCTACTCCTGCAAATAAACATTGACATTGTTAGAATAAAGTTTCAGCACTGCATATATATATATATGAAAGAATCGATTGAAATTTGAATAATAAGTTTGCCTTGATTTAACAGAATCCCTTATTCTTTGCATGATGAAGATGTTAGAACATTTAAGTTGTCATTAGTGAAGTTAGAAGCAAACACCATTCCCACCGGTATAGGTACCCTGGAATATCACTCATATTACTTTATAGGCACCGGTAGGCTATAATAGAGGAGATGCACCGGTAGACCGAACAGAGTGCATTGTACCGGTCTTATATTACATATAGGGATGGACCAGGTACAAGATTGACACCGGTCAAACAGCATGTCTATCTGCACCGGTGAATGCGGAGTTGTTTAAGTTAAAACCGGAATATGCGGAGCATCCACCGTTTAAAACTGAAGTTAGCTTTTTAACAGGAGTTAGTTGTATTTCTACGCAGATGTTTCAAGGTAAACTCAAGATTAGAACACATCTTTTTGTTTTGTTGCATGATTTAAGGACGAGTTTACAGCCTAGCAATTCTATGAGTTAAGGGTTTCATTGAGATGAACTTTTGTATAAATACAAGGCATAGGATGCAAGAAAAATAAGTTGTTGAATATACAGAGCAGAAGAGAGATACCTTCTGAGAGAAGTGCTATAGTCACAGTGGTGAAAGGTAGAAAGATCAGCACCCAGGTAGAACTGGGAAAGATCAACAGGTGTGATCTAATCAGACAGAGTGTCAAGATAAGATCGTTGCTTTTGTATTGTGAAAGCATATTGAAATCCCTCTATCAGGGTGAACCCTAATAGGTTCTTTGTAAAAATCCTTTAACTGGGTAACATCTTTGTTGATGTTGAAAGTCCTCTAACAAGGCGGCTCCTAACAGAGTTAAGGTCTTAACCGATCTTTTACCAAATCCCTTAACCGGGTAGCACTCTTGCAAGTGCTTTGTAAGCTCCTAACAGGGCGTCTTTATTATTGCAGTAGTGAAGTTTTGAGCTCTGTCTCACCGTGGTTTTTTCTTTCTAACCGAGGGTTTCCGCGTATACATGATGTGTTGATCTGAGTATTTCTATTTATGCTTGTGGATGATTGTTTACATTCTTCTTATCTTGCAAGAATCTTTATACAAGTTTTAAATTGCAATAGAAATAGTATTTACTGATTCACCCCCCCCCTCTCAGTAACCGGTTAGGAATAACAATTGGTATCAGAGCTAAGTTCTCTAATATATAAAGCTTAGCCGCTTGAGAAAAAGATTATGGAGGGTTACAAGTATCAGAAACAGCTTGAGGAAGCCAACGACATCATTGCCTCTCTGGAGAATAGGCTGAGAAGATCACTTGCTGAAAGAAAGGAGCTGGCTCTGCAGTTGAGTGAGAGCAATGAAACAATTGATGAACTCTTTGGGCAGAGTGGATTTGATGAAGTTGAGGAGGCAGTCTCTGAGCTCATGGAGAGGAACTAGATCCTAACTGATCAAATCTCCAACCTAAAGAGGGAGCAAGAAGACAATGTGCTAAGGATGACTGAACTGATTGAGAAAAAGAGGAAAGTTGAAGATGAAAGAAACACAGCAGTCAAGTCCTTAATAGCTTCTGAGAGAGCGAGAAATATGGAAGAGGAAGCGGTAAGGGAAAATGATCTTGTCGTTCTGCAACTTCAAGAAGACATGCAAATTGTCACTCAAGAAAACGCCAACATGCAAAAGGGTTGGCATAATAGAGATGAAGCATGCAAAACGCTGACAATAGAGTTGTATCAATTGAAGGAACAGATGAAAGAACTTGAAGAAATAAATGAAACCCTCAAAATATACAATGAGAGCTCAATCAAGCTTGATGAGCAACTCAAGGCTCAAAGAAAGCACAAAGATCCCACCGGTCTTGGGTTCATCGGTAAAGACACCAAAGAGATTGGTGAGTCATCAGGAGCCAACAAAAGCAAGAAGGAAAAGAAGAAACCAGAAGAACAAAAAGGTAAAAATACCTTCAACAATTCTTGCAAACACTGTGGGAAACCAGGCCATAAAACAAGCAACTGTAGAAATGCACCGGTCAAGCCAACTAACAGTTACTACAAAAATTGTTGCAAGTATGGCCACAAGACCAATGAATGTTGGTCGAGCCCCACAAGTGTGTCCAGTGGAAGCAAGGAAAGCTTCAAGGGCTATTGCTATGCATGCAACAAGTTCGGACACAAAGCTGATGAATGTAGATCCAAGACAATGGCATTCAGATACCCACCAAGACCGGTATTCCCCAAAAGAAACAAGAACCAGAGCACAACCAACTGTGTTAATTGTGGCATGCAGAGTCACAATGACTCCTGGTGCAGATCACCTAACAACAGAAGAGTGAAACCATGGAAGGCAACCAGGATAGTCTGTTACACCTGCAACAAAGTTGGACACCTAGCTAAAGACTACAGGAATCGGTCAATGATCAAAAGGAAAGGATCAGTCAAACCGGTAGAGAAGACCTCATCCTCAAATGAGAAGAACAACAAAGGAAAGAAGATCGAGAAAGAAGTCAAGCAGATTTGGTTCAAGAAGGAATCAAAGAGCTCCGCTGAGGAGAAGACAGAGGAAAGATCATCATCGGCCGATGGTGATATCTCTTCAGCAAACTGAGCCTACAAGGCTTGGGGGAACTGGTAGCTCGTCTACTATTCTCGATAGGACAGGTGAGAAACCCACTCACTCAGTCAGGAAGTATAACCGAACAAGTAAGCATTGATCAACCGGGGTTTGTTCAACCGAAAAAGCCTGAATACCGGTTGGCGAAAAAAAAGAAGGAAAGAAAGGTTATGTAAGGCAATTAATGTTGTAGCCGTTTAACAATAGTTACTATTTGGTAATTACCGTTATGCCCTAACCCTATATAAAGAAAGGAGGATTACTCATTTACTTTACTTTGCGATTCTGATTAACAATTCTTATGCTTGAGTAATATTCTTGTTCTTTGATCATCGAAAGATATTGTCTGTAAGACCGATCAAGCTACTTTTTGTATTAACCGGTTGATAGCAATGGCATCTTCATCATCTGTCACCAAGCTGATCCAAGGAAATCAAATTGATCAACTTGTCTACAATATCATGGCGATTTAGAACAGGGCGAACAATATGAATGGTGCACTATCTTGCGTGCCCGATGGTGTTCTCATGACAGAAGATGTGACTGCCTTCATTCATGCCAAGTAGGAAGAACTGGGAGAGACATTCATCCAGAGCGAGTATCTCTCGCTATGTGAGGACGGAAAGCTTCCTGATAGATACGCGAAGCTGGTGTCGTCCGGTCTCATCAATGGAGTCAGCTATCCAACTATCTTCCGACCAAATTGGATTCAACTGGTTCTCAGTCGTGTGCATGATCCAGGGTTTTGGCTCCAAAAGGGTGCAGCTACACAAATTACAAAGGAGGATTTGCATCGAGTGACTAGGTACAGTCAGGAAGGAGAAGCATTAACCTTAAGAACTATCTCCAATGCGATCGTCACTAAGCTAACAAAATCAAAATCCGATGGTCGACTTATGACAGTAAATGACATCAAAGATCAAGGAGTTCGGTTTGCATCCGCTGTGATAGGATACAAGATTTATCAATCCAGCAACCTGAACAGCATATCGGGAGGAGCTATTCATGCCACTCACTGGATAATGTATGACAACGCGAAGTACGATCTCTACGGAATGCTCCGAGGTTAGATATTCGAAAACATGAAGAAGCTAGGCATTGTAAAGAAGAAATCCATGAAGTACGGGACCCTACTGGTATGTCTTTACTTCTATTATGCAAATTTCTTCCTGGGAATTGGAAAGGTGACATGGGGAACCAATCAACCGGTTATGCATCAAATAAGTGAAATGGCCAACCAACTGGGAAACCAATTCGATAAAGTAATGACTGAGTACTTTGAGGCATTCCAACTGAGAATGCATGCAAGGGAGTGGGTGCCGTCAACTATTGTTGACTCATATAAGGATGATGTATGTTTTCTGGTTTCCACCGATCACTGCATTATTCAAGCAGTGGAACCGAGAACAGGGTACGCTCCAGAACTGGGCTACGAGATCACCTCCAAGACAGCTAAGGCATATGCAGATGCCTTGACCGAAGCTGACCTAGATCTCTCTGCTTACCGGTTTGGTACCTATGAAGAGATCCAGGATAATCTAAAGAAAAGAGCTCCAATCAAGAGTGTCTATACAAAAAGGACTCCCACATCGAAGAAGAAGCCGGTGACAGAACAACCTAAGGCTCAAAGGAAGAGAGCTCAACTGGTACCCAGTACCCAAGGGGAAGAACAAGAGGATACAAAAACTGAAGAAACTGTTCCTCTAGTCAGAAAGAGGACTTCTGGCAAACCGGTAAAGGAGGATCCACCAAGGAAGAGAAAGCCCACAATTGATGAATTTGTGGCAGGATTGAAACAATCGGGCGGAATGGGTGCTGTCAACAGAAGATATCAATTAGCCAATGAAGAAGACAGGAGCAAAATGCTAACAATCTTCCCCTTTGTCATTGGTGGCAAAACCATACACAAAACCATACTCACTTGTGACAATTTTGGTTTTTTCCTTCTAACCGAAGGTTTCCACGTACACATCTTGTGTTGATTTGTGTATTTCAATTTATGCTGCTTGATGATTGTTTACATTATGCTTATCTTAGAAGAATAATTAAACAAGTGTTGAATTGGAATAGAAATAGCTTTTACTAATTCACCCCCCCTCTCAGTAACCGGTTAGTAATAACAATAAATTGAGGAAGCAGTAGTTCACTGTATCTATAAGTTTAACCTCTCTCCCATTGAACTTCATAAGGCTATACCTAATGATCTCTAGGAGATTCTTGAAGCTAGGTGGAAAGCTTCAATAGACAAAGAAAAGGAGACGAGGATTCGAGCTCTGCTTGAGGTCCAAAACCATCTCACTCTGGAAGAGGCCACTCACCAAGCGGAACAACATCAACAAAATTTCCTGACAAAGAATATGATCGGTTGGATGCTTATAGGAGAAGCTGAGAAGGTTCATGAGGAAGGAGTAGCAATATGGACCAAACTCCTTCAGACCCAGATACAAGCAGAATAAGCACACCAAAGGGTAACTGAGCCACCGGTCATCGATACTGGAAAAGGAAAAGGAGTACTTGGAGCAGAAATACCGGTCAAAGAGAAGATTCCTACCGGACCGGTCATCGTCGACATCACTGATGACAAAGGCAGTGATCGAGCTCGCCCAACTGTTCTTATCTCTCCGGATAAAGGTAAGACTCGTACTATGACTATCAATTAAATAGTTGATGAGGTGATGGATTTTGGAGAAATAGATAATGCTGCTAGATGGTATAGTGTGCTAGGAGAAGAGGATAAATTGTCAGTCATAGTAGCTATAGTGGAAACTTTTATGGATTACAACAAAACTCCAAGGGACTATAGGGCCAAGTTTCCCCCTGAATTAAATTCTAGGCTAATGACCAAATGGAGAACCGGTCTAAGCACCAACACTAGAATCAATAAGGAGACATTGTCTAAGGTCAGACCTGGTCTCAGTGAAGAGAGAATCAAGCTTCTACTAAAGGAAGCATCAATGAACTTGGATACCAAGTATCAAGTTGCCAAGATACTCAATGGGTATGAAAACGAAGTCTATAAAGAGACTTTAGATTTTCGGCAGCAGTATGGCTTCAATGCTCTTGAGGGAACAGGTCCACAGGATCCAACTCAAACAACACAAGCACCATCGGTTCAATTCACTTCTCGTGAAGAACCTACAACTGGTGAGCAGGTGAATCTGGGAGAGTCATCAGTCAAGATGACCACCGACAACACTACAGGTGTTGAAGAAGAAATTGTTGTGGGAGATCTGCATACAGCTGAAGAGCAACACCAAGAAGTCCCACCGGAAGAGCAATTTCCACAAGAAGAGAATGCTCAAACATAAGTTGAAGTGCAACCAGAAGTGGAAGCACAGAATGAGGAAGAAGTACCAGCAGCAGAAGACCTACCAAAAGAGGAGGCACTACCAGAAAAAGTGGCATTACCAGAAGAGTTAGCCCAACCAGGAAATGATGAAAACAAACAAGAACAACAGATTGTACAGGAACAAGAGTTGCTTGTACACATTGAGCAAGCACTATTGCTACAGGAGCCTACTCACAAGGAACATGTAGATGTTCCAAGCTCATCCTCATCCAAGAGGAAGCTATCTTTTGCATTAGATACTGAAGCAAAAAGGAGCAAGGCTACTGAGACTTTGGTTGACATCAACAAAATGTCAACAAGGCAGCTAAAGGAGCTAACAAAAAGGAAACAGGACATGATTCTAACAAGTGTCAAAAATATACTGAGCAACTTTGTACCCGATGCTGACATCGATGAAGATGAACCTGTAATAGATCAATTGGAAATATTAGCACAAGCAATCGGAGAAGATCTAATCGATCCAGAGACAGTAGCAATTGATCATTACGAGAAGAAGAGAATAGATATTCTCCACAAACAGGTTGAGGAAATAAAGGTCACACTATCTACCAATCTAAGGGTACTACAACAACAGATACAAGTTGCAGGAAGTTTGATGTCCAAAACTTCAAATTTTGATACTTTTATTCAAGATCTCACTGAGAAGTCAACAAAGACTTCAGAAGACATAAGAGCACTGTCTTCCCAGTTTGACATAAAGAACAAGTCTGCAATAGCTTTCAATAGGGAAATGACAAGCCTAGCTCTTATTCTGAGAAAGGCATCTAAAGAGAAGACCAAAAGAATCCAAGACATAACTGGATTCCAATTATTTCTGGTGCCCACATTTGACTCAAAGCAAAAGACTGCAACAAATGCTGAGAATCTGCTCGGTGAACCAGACTATAAGACTGTGGAGGACATGGAGAACATTATTGTTTCTCTAAAAGTAACACAGAAAAACATTGAATATGTTACCGGTCAATGGAACCCATTTCTTCATTCAGCAAAGAACATATACAAGGATATCTTCACAAAGCTACAAATGTAAAATCTTAAGTGAAGAACAACCCTTTGTCTTATGGAGGCAAAAAGGGGAAGAAGAAGATATTGACAGGGAAGAGAAGGGTCAGGAGGTTGGAAGAAGAGAAGAGAAAAGAAGACTTCAGAGAAGAAGGGTCAGGAGGTCAGAATAGAAGAGCTAAAGCACCAGAACAGAGGAAGTCTGGAATAGGGGAACTATAACAGAAAAGAGAAAAGAGAAGTCTACAGGACAAGGTATTAATTGTGATGAGCAAGTGAGTAATTGAGTTAGTGAGTAATGGTTTTGCCACCAATGACAAAGGGGAAGATTGTTAGCACATTTAAGTTGTCATTAGTGAAGTTAGAAACAAACACCATTCCCACTGGTATAGGTACACCGGAATATCACTCATATTACTTTATAGGCTCCGGTATTCTATAATAGAGGAGATGCACCGGTAGACTAAACAGAGTGCATTGTATCGGTCATATGGGGATGGACTGGGTACAAGATTGACAACGGTCAAACGGCATGTCTATCCGCATCGGTGAATGCGGAGCTATTTAAGTTAAAACTGGAATATGCAGAGCATCCACCGTTTAAAACTGAAGTTAGCTTTTTAACAGGAGTTAGTTGTATTTCTACGCGGATGTTTCAAGGTAAACTCAAGATCAGAACGCAAAGCTTTTTGTTTTGTTGCATGATTTAAGGATGAGTTTACAGCCTGGCGGTTCTATGAGTTAAGGGTTTCATTGAGATGAACTTTTGTATAAATACAGGGCATAGGACGCAAGAAAAAGAAGTTGTTGATAGTTGTTGAATATATAGAGCATAAGAGAGATACCTTCTGAGAGAAGTGCTATAGTGACAGTGGTGAAAGGCAAAAAGATCAACAGCCAGGTAGAACCGGGAAAGATCAACAGGTATGATCTAATCAGACAAAGAGTGTCAAGTTAAAATCATTGCTTTTGTATTGTGAAAGCATATTGAAATCCCTCTATTAGGGTGAACCCTAATAGGTTCTTTGTAAAAATCCTTTAACCGGGTAACATCTTTGTTGATGTTGAAAGTCCTCTAACAAGGCGGCTCCTAACAGAGTTAAGGTCTTAACCGATCTTTTACCAAATCCCTTAACCGGGTAGCACTCTTACAAGTGCATTGTAAGCTCCTAACAAGGCGTCTTTATTACTGCAGTAGTGAAGTTGTGAGCTCTGTCTCACCGTGGTTTTTTCCTTCTAACTGAGGGTTTCCGCGTATACATGATTTGTTGATCTGAGTATTTCTATTTATGCTTGTGGATGATTCTTTACATTCTGCTTATCTTGCAAGAATCTTTATACAAGTTTTAAATTGCAATAGAAATAGTATTCACTGATTCACCCCCCTCCTCTCAGTAACCGGTTAGGAATAATAGAAGATGTTGAGCTATTTGCAACTTTTGGAACTCCAAGCTCCAGACAAATGCCTTTTATAGATTGACAACATTGGTTGCTGTAGTGCAGAACACTCCTAGTTCCAAGCCAAGTATTCCCCCCGAAATAATATATGATTTGTAGAGCATAAAACTCCCCTTGCTCGAATGAATCTCCATCGCATAGCAGCTGAGAGGAAAGTGGTGATTCTACCCCTTGGTAACCATCCTTGGTGAATGGTTTATTGTTCCCCTTAAATGGTAGTGAAAATAGTTCTTGGTTCTCAAGGATAAAATAACACATAAGATCTTGCAAGATGAATTCGTGCTATGAAGAATAACCTCCTCTTCTTGGTCACAGGGAAGGTGGACATGAATGCCACCGCCAAATTTGAAAAGGAGAGGACAAACTCTCCATCTTCCATGTCTACTAAAGTTCCCACCCAGGAGCAATGAGCTCCCTCTTGCCCGTTATCATTGCAAGGTGGTGAGTTTCATCCACTGCCACTTCATTAATGAAAAAGAGATTTGTTCTTCAAGTCACATGATTAGGAATTGATAACAAATCATGTTTTAATTAAGACTTTCAATCTTGATTCTAATTTTATATATATATATATATGAAGAATTGTTTTCATGAGCTGCATAGCCTATGCATAATATATTTATGTAATAATATATATATATATATATATATATGAAGAATCGTTTTCATGAGCTGCATAGCCTATGCATAATATATTTATGTAATAATTTATACATTTAATCACATTAATTTGAAATGCAAGAGCGCGCGCGCACACACACATACATAGGTGTCATACCCTTCATATCTAAGCATAGGTATTCACAAGTGTATTATGTATATATATTTGTATCAGTATTACCCGGGGACGCATTTCTAGCATAATTTGGCCCGTCCTGAAAATGGGGACATCCTAGAAACTCGGAAACCCATCCCCTGGCTGTCCCATAAAATTAATATAAATAATGTTTGAGTTTTGATAATTTGTTTGACTTCCACTCTCATGTGAACTCTCAATTTATATTATTTAACACAAACGTTATATGTTGAGGTTCTATAATGTATATAAGCATGCTTTATCCATGTTTTCATATGAATATTTAAAATTTCCCTATTTTGCATATAGTCATCCCCACTGCCGTCCCCAATTGTCCCCTTGTCTGGGGAAAAAAATCCGTCCCGGAAACCCATTTCCCCATCCCCCCATCTCCCATTCCGGAAACCCGGGGTAACATAGATTTATATGTATGTATACATATATTAGAGAGAATTATGAGATTGTTCTACTTACATTGATAAAGAGATGTTCTAAATAATTACCTTTTATTTGTTATGTATGTATGAAATTCTTATTGAAAAGATTAATTAATTAAACAACGAACAAGGAAAGAACCTCCTAATCCCACCTTGGCCACAGGTGACTAAGGCTAACAAAACCATAACTCAGTGACCTGATGACCAAGATACTTAGCTATAGTTTCCTGCTCAGATGGAAATTCCGACCTTCTCTCATGATATTGGATATGACCTTTGTATTTTGGAAGACTGCTAGGTTAACCTCATGTGAGAGGGACAAGGTTGCTATGGCATGTGAACTCTATTTTAATGAATCTATAAGTGGTTAATAACTTAATACAGTAGTTTGATTGGAAAAGAATAATGTAACCTTGTCTTAGGGTTGGTAATACCTGTGATATTCTTTTTGTGATTGGAGACACCACCCTAGTAGCTATGCAAGATTTTTGTATAGCTTTGTATCCCTGACCATGTTTTTATTGTGTTATAACCGTGTGAGACGTGAAAAAACCCAGTGGTTAGATATGGGGTTCTTATTGTAGTTGGAAAGAAATTGTGTTCATTGGTAGACCATTAAATTCTGTGCATGGCAGTATGAAGTACTGCAATTAATGGAGTCCATCTAATATTCTATTCTATTCTGATAAGAAAAAGTAAATTCTATGTGTTGCTCTAAATTCTTGATTATGCCTTAAGAATGAGAAATGGAGAGCTGCTTAGTAACATCAGCAATATGACTGTGTCCAATTGTGAAAGGATGATAGCCCAAGGGAGTATGTAACAATGTCAGCAAGTTGCGTGTGGAGTAAATGTTCTATGAGCAATTGTTGAGAATCAGGGCTGAGTAGTCCGGCAGTACAATACTGAATTGTGAACAGCAATGATTATGATGGGTATGACATTAATGTGTTAACCAATGCTATTGCAGCTTATATATTTATGAATAAACGGGATGTCATAATATTTTCTGTGAGTTCCTTTACAAAATGAAATTCTTGGCTTTAATTGGTATCATATGTTGCCACTGCTCATTTCCTGGGATAAGTTGGTTCTTTCCATGAAGTGGACATTGGCAATTGAATGCTGGATGAGTATGTTAAAACCATTTCTTTAGGAAAGTAGTCAACCTCAAAATGATGTCTCGCATTTTGTTATATGAGATTATTCAAGGGTCTTGTGCTAATATGATCATCACTGGGTACTACCTTGATATCGGTGGATCATTGTGATAGTTAGAGGTGTTCATTAGTTTATTTAAGAGACGAGGTAATCAATGGCCTTGCATTCACAAAACTCATTCTACAGTTCTGTGAAAGATATGGTATTCTTGCAAGAAGTTGGGATTACTGCCTGTTATTGGAAACAGTCTCTATTGTCCTAAGTCCTTGAGATGTGAACAATAATTATTTGTTTACTTGACTTGTTCACCTTACTTGATGAGCTTGTTATTTTTGTGACTCCATTCTAAATAAAAGGGGGCGAAGTTTATGGTTTGAACTGTGAAGCCTTTGATTTTCTAAAAGGCATATGTAGGCAGGGTCATTTCAAATGAATCCTTGAGGAATAGGCCCGAGTCTATGGATATGTCATGATATAGAGAACTTGTCCTATTTAATGCAAGAGAATAAGTTGGTGGCATAGAGTTGCTGTTGCTGCCAAAGTTTGATAAGGTTGTGAAGCTAGCACATCTAAATTGATATAAATTATTATTAGAAATACTTAATGCCACAATTTAATGTGGACAGACAACATATTAATTAGTTCAGTCGTTTTTTCACATTTCATGAAGTGGGAAGATTATCAAGTTCTATGACGTGTTACACTATCATAATAAAACTAAATCTGTATTTTTAAAAAAAATTAGTAAATAAGGGTGATAATTAGTAATTATACTTTTCATGGCACATGTAAGTTTCTGGACTTTACTGTGTTGCCTGCTGGATTAACAATTAAATCCAGATCATAAAACTAAATCTGTATTAAACAAAAAAAGTAGTAATGAAGGGTGGTAATCGCACTTCCGTAGTATTTGGCATGATATTTGATCAAATATTATTCAAGGTTCTTCAATACAATCTATAGATAACTTCGCCTATATTTTGAAGATAAAGATGAGAGAAGCTGATCATTTAATGCTTTCACTTTTTGATGGAAAGGAAGCCACCAAAATATTTCAGCCAGACCAGTGTCATTGGATGAATCAGGGAATATATTTGCATTGACTTTTTCCATTAATTTTGGCATTTATGCAACGTTAATATGGTGCTTCCAACTGCAATGGAGTTCTGAGTACCTTGCTATAACATTTTAAGACGCAGGTACAAGAAAGAAATTCTGGAGGAAACTAGTGTTTCTTTCCTGTGGTCTCCAGCATGGTTACTAATTTAGTTGGTATGCCTTCCCAGCCCATGAATAGCAACTGGTAAGAGCTAGGTAAGAGATTTATGTCCGGGGATCTTTCTTGCATTCATGAGCTTAGACTCTTCTGATTGTTTGAATAAACTTCTGTCTATTTACATGGTAATAAAGGTACTTTAGGCTTCTGTATGGAATCTAAGAATGCCTTGCTAATTTTCTGCCTTGGCACTTAATTTTGTCCTTTAAGTTCATTGGCTCTTGTATTTGTACCTTTCCAAATAAGCCCTAGTTCATTGCATATCCCTGATAGAGCACTGAGGCAGACACAAGGTGACTGGCTTTCAATCTTATCGAATCCCAAATGAAAATTTTGGCAAGGATCCTCCAAAAAGATTGATTAGAGAACAAAATGGAGAGATGGAAAAAAAATGGATTGCCTGTTCGTCCCAAAACAATTAAAATCAGAAAAATGAACCCTTTTTCCTGCCAAATACTAGGAATTATTATTTCTAATTTTTAAATAGAATGTAAGAAACAATTGAGATGATACTCAAGTGATGATCAATTTTTTTTTTTACTATTAAGGGATCGGCAGTAACAATTGCCAACTAAGAACTCGGTTCAGTGGTCCAACTAGAGAAAATGTGTAGATGTCCAAATACTCTCATAAAATTAATTAATTGTCAAATGTTATGCCGAAATTCAAAATGTGAAATGTTGATATGTTGTTAGCCATTTTTAATGTCATATCACCGTCTACAAAGAAAACTGAAGTCCTAAGCAAATACTAGATAGTCACTTCCAATCTAGGTGATCATGTCATATTGGGTAAAATGCAGGTGTTGCTTTTTGTTTTTGATTGTGTAACATACCAAAGTTATTGAAATAACTCGAGGTAAGTTCTTTAGTGCGGTTTAATCTCTAAGCTTCATTGAGATAATTTAAATTAAGATTGACATCAGGTACTCATGATCTTATTGCTAGATTTCTTTACCAATTTTGTCTGGAAATTTTTAAAATTTTAACTGTCTCCAGGTTTTTAAATGCTTATTTGATGTTAAAAGGTGGCAAAAGGTTTCTTGTCAATTTTTGTCAAACTTGGGCCATTGCATTCATCGACTATGTTTTCAGTCTCTAACGAGTCTTGCAATGATGGTTTTCATACGTTTTTAACATTTTGTTGATTAATTATTGTGCAGATGGGAGGTCGTGCAGATGTGGAAAATGAACTTATTTGCAGATTTGTCTTTCCTGAAAGACCTGGTGCATTGATGAAGTTTTTAGACACATTGAGTCCACGTTGGAATATAAGCCTATTCCATTACCGCGCTCAGGTGAACACTTGTGTTCCATTTGAGCTTTAATTTGGGGGTAGTAATCATGTAAAAAACTGGACATGCTTTATCAAAATCTAGTCCGCAGGTTTTCAGTATCTGTGAGTCTGAAGTTGATTAATCTTATGTAAAGTTCACACGCTTTATCGTCTGTGCAGGGTGAGATGGGTGCAAATGTATTGGTTGGCATGCAAGTTCCAGCTGAAGACACGGAAGAATTTTCGGCCCGAGCAAGCACTCTTGGATATGAATACGAGGATGAAAGACACAATGAAGCCTTAAAACTGCTGCTTACTAAGCTGGCCTAAATGACCCCCACTATAATAAAGATGAAGTTTATTCAATACATGCAAGCCAGACAGGAAAAATCTCACAAACTGACCAGTTCTTGCTCGCTGATCCATGTTTCAAATGTCAAAGGAAACATTATTAAGTGGTATATTAGTTAAATGACAGATTAAATAGGTGCGCAGGTTAAGGTGCAGGATAATGAAACCATTGTGGTGGCCTCAATTATTAAATCTTCCAATGTTAATGAGAAATATTACATCTTGTATATCGTCTTATAACATGCTCTTTGTGGGATCCAAATATTTATCTTAATCGAGGACTCATATTTTCTATCCATTTTCTATTTTTAACTTCAATTTGTGCTTTGATAGTTGTTTCAAAGGCATAACATATTCAACAAATTCTGGGTGTCTAGGAAAGAGTTGTTTCTTCGTAGTATATAAGTTCACTTGATGATTTTTTGCATTGGTGATGTAGTCAAGGAGAGGGCACCTACTGAAGGACAGCCAGCTCCTCACAGCCACGCACGATGACTTGCAGCCACTAGATCAATCAGCTATGACAAGAATATGCAGCCACTATTGGGCCCTTATCCAACGGGACCTGTAACAACAAACATTATCTTTATTAATCAAAATCAAATCACTTACTTGTCTCATAGGCGCACAGTTTAGTATCAGGGATTTGAGCAATCCTGTTTTCGATCTCACATACAAGCAGGGTTTGTGTGCTATTGATCTCTGGTTTTAGAATTCAATCTCTATATTTTATTTATTTTTATTGATCACAGCTGAGTACAAGAAAGAATAGCAGTTCAAAAGGAACTGCAAAAAGAAATGAAAATGAAGAGATATTACATAACGGCAAAAATCAGCTGACCCAAGTACCATCAGTTAAACATAGCATATACATGGAGCTAAAAAGCTCAGCACAAAACCTATACAAGAAGCTAAAACAAAACTTAAACATGATACTTTAAGAGCTTATGAAGCTGTTTGGATACTCTTAACATCTCCATCATGCAATTGTAAAAACTGATATTTGATTTCTTCAAGCATCTTGTATCACGGAGCTTCCTCCTTTGGCTAGAGCATAAAGAAGCAAATTGTAACAAGACATCACAGTAAAACTGTAGGATTTCAACTTCTTCATGAGTAATGTGATTAGAAAAAATAGCTGAACATCTACTTTTCCAAATATTCATCAAAATAGTTTGCCTTATAGATTTAGCAATCACATTCTTGTACATCCCAATTTTCAAAATAGCTTCTTTCTAACGCAAAACATGGTAAAAAAATGGTAGGAAAATGAACAAAATGAAGTATTTTCCAGCTCAAGACTTGAACATTAACCTTGGCCCTGCACTTCCAAATTTGAGAACTTAAATCCTTCCACTTCTTTTTTTTAAACCTACAACCTCATTTGACATTAAGTCTAGGATACTGTTTCAAGTTTGGAAGATTTATTTAAATCTTCTTCAAAGGGAAAAAAAGACGTTTTCCCAAACCAAAGCTAGTCTTCAAGAATATTACACTAAAGAGGAGTACAAAATTTCATTATAAGATCCATAGCCACTAATGATTTCAGGAATGTGATTAAACCTAAGACCTACTAGGATTTAGCCTAAAAGAGCTTTTGGAGTCTTACCACTCCACCCAGTGAAGATAATTAATATCTCAAATATCATTGAACCGCTGCACACATTTTTAAATAAATAATGAACTTGTTTGGGAAAGCTAATAGCAAATAGTTGACCATGGTATTGAAAAACATTGTTCCACCAAATAGAGGAGCTCACAAAAGTGAACCCATGTTGAAGAGATTATCTCCATTTTAAAAAATTGCAGACTTGTTGCCAAGCCTTCCAAATGGATTGCAATGGAAATGAAGATCTTAAACGAAAGAAGGAAGACATCAAAATCTTATTAACCCACCCTAGATTACAAAACATAATAACCCGACCAAAATAACCCTGGACAAAATAACCTGGCCACAATAACCCGAGGACAAAATAACCCAAGGTCATAATAACCCAATCCAAAATAACCTGCAGTCAAATTAACCCATGGACAAAATAACCCCATAAGATTATAGAGAAAGGAAAACAAAATTTATAAATTACAAGTATATTTCTAAAAAAAAAATTTATTCAAATTTTCAATTAAAATGTCAAATTATGAGCAATGCCTCTTATATAATCTAAAATATTATTATTGTCATAACCATCAATTAGTTTTTTTAGTCTTTCTTTGATTTCACCACATTTTTTCTGCTTGGTTGTGTAGTGTGTCTAGCCATATATTTTTCTATTTTTTTTCTTCTTTTTTTTTCACTTTACACTCTTAATTCTTCTCCCCTTCTTTTTTTATATACTATGAGATCAGAGGGAGATTCTATTGCTTATTCAGAGAATGCAGCTCCTTGACTTCCTTCTTTTGTTACTCTGTCCAGAGATGTCTGACACTCTATTTATGGGAGACGGTACAACTCCATGACCATACCCTGCAGCTTCTATTTCCCCAGAAGCAAGTCACCGAGTAGCTCATTACAGATTTTTTCTCACCCTCGCCCTTGGCTCAGGGTGTGAAGCGGCTCTCATGTGCCTCCACCATCGGTCACTCCAGATCCGTGAGACCTCGCAGTGCTTCTACCCATCAACGATAGACCACCAGCAAATCACGACGACGGGTCCATATTTATATTCTTCTGGTTCACTATTCTTTCGTGTTGGATTTCTTTTCGCTCGGGAAGGACCCTTAGTCTTTGCTCTGGTGGTTCTTTGTTCTCTGCTTCTTCTTGTTTGGCTCCTTGTTCTTTTAGCATGTTCTCCCGACCACTGTTTGGTGGTCCATTGGTTTCTTGCTATTTTGGTTGTATGATTTTTGTCC
The DNA here is from genome assembly GCA_027943335.1 of Chamaecyparis obtusa. Classification (NCBI taxonomy): domain Eukaryota; kingdom Viridiplantae; phylum Streptophyta; class Pinopsida; order Cupressales; family Cupressaceae; genus Chamaecyparis; species Chamaecyparis obtusa. Next base: position 120,703 of record BSBK01004108.1, read on the forward strand.
CATAGACCCTTGTTGGTCTTATGTTGGACATCAATAAATTTATCTTATCTTATCTTATCTTATCTTCCTTCCTTTACTTCTCTTAATTCTACCACTTTATATATCCTCTTAATGCCTCTTCATAATGCCTTTTAACTTATATCTTTTCATAATAACTCTTATTTAGCTTATTCCCTCGAATTTGTCTTTATTTCTATAATTATTTACCATTTTATAAGTTATTTAAGCATATTAAAGATGTTATAAAGCTATTTTAGGGGTATATAATGGATATATGGTTTAAAAATGACCTAAATATCCTCTATGGTGCCTCATAATCCCTTTTTTAGCATACTAACTTGATCTAAAATGACCATGGGTTATTTTATCAATGGGTTATTTTGACCCTAGGTTATTGTGTCCTTGGGTTATTATGGCGGGGTTATTGTATCCAGGGTTATTTTGGCCGGGCTATTATGTCTGGTTACCTCCACCCAACACTTTTTTATTTGTTGTTCATAGCTGCAAGAGAAATACAATGTCAAACCAAAAGTTTTCTAGGCTCATCACCAGTTACAACTCTCGTGATCCATTTTGCTGATAAACATACTCTTGAGTCTTAGGATCCAACAACCCCAACCCACCCTTATTTCTAGGTTGCATGTAATGTAACCAAGACGAGGCTTGAAAGTCAATTTTTTCTTCCCAATTAGCTCACAAAAATTGTTGAACAATTTTGTGAAGAACATCATATCCTTTTTAAGAAGGCATCTGGCAAAAGGAATAATACACCACTCGAATTTTGCTAGCAAGTAAAAGATATTTGTTTCCCCAATTAAATATCTTATTTTTCAGTTTAATTGGTCCGAGGGTAAAAACACAATAATCTGTCACCTTTTTACAAAAGAAAATGCTAACAAAATCAAAGTTGTTCAACTTCAATAGTATAAAAATGACATTTATGTTTGGATTTGAAGATGATGTAAACTAATTAAATGTATAAAATGGATGAAGTTTATGATTAATATTTTTAATAATTTTTTTGAATAAGAATTGATATGTTTTTTTAAATTTTTAAAGACGATTTTTTCAATTGTTGAAAAATGCTAAAAATTAAGGGTCTAGTTCCCACCAAAACATTATATGTAAATAAATATTTTTCCCCTAATTTCAAAATATGTCATAGATGACATATATAGCTAGTGCATGAAGAAATGAAAATTGATTTGTAATCTATATTTTCTCTTTTATAACAATTCAAATTTTAACTCATTGAAATCAACAGTTTTCATCTCGCACCATATTGTTCATAACAAATCTATCCCAATATATATATAAATATTCTTGAAGAGGACTCTCTCCTTTAGTGCATCATATGTTTTTCAAATTTATTTAATATGATTTACTATTTTTTTCTTTTTCTAAATCAACATCTCCTTGACTATTAAAATACCTACTTGCAATATTTTTTAATTACAATAAATTATGTCTAATTAAAACACTATAAAATCTATATGAGGATATCCTTGACTCTGATCTCTACAGAAGGGTATTTTTATTTATTTTAAAATAAATATCATTAAAAAGATTATGAGTTATTGAAACGCCACTTTTCTGAAATAATTTTATTTTTATGGTAATTGGACCTAGAGTGGTATTAAATATGCATTTAATAGACATTTCCAATTGGAAAAGTTAAAACACTTATCTAACTTAGCTAGAATGAATCTAGCTAGACCATATGTTTGACCAAAATTGATTTTTAGTTAGAAATACTAAAATTTAGATGTGTTGATAAGTTAGCCTAAAAGGTGACACTTGATTGTGCTTTTACCTGGGAACCAAATCCACATATTAGCAATAGAAACGTCCAAACTAAAGGGAATACCCAAATATTTGGTAATTTGGTTATTACTAATTTATTTTTGTTCTTTGGGAATCCGAAAGGGAGTTGGATTAGAATTGATCATAAGGAATTGTGTTTTATTGTGAGCTAATTTGGAAATTGAAACTAAGCAATATAGGTCTAAAACTTCCATGACATTATTGATTTTAGATTATGAATTATGAATTCTAAATAAACAGACAGTCATCAACAACATGGAAGTTAAGCACCACCACATTGTTAGTAATATGTATGCCTCAAATAAGGTTCAGTTGATTATATTTCTACAAAAGATTACAAAGTGCATCAACAATGAGCACATAGGGGAATGATGATAAGGGACATCCTTGCCTAATAGACCATTGTAAGGGAAACAAATCAGTAAGACAATTATTGATAACTAGCTAAGCACTAGCATCTTGGAATTACATGTGAACATGTTTGTAGATTTTGGGACCAAACCCTAGCTATTGGAGCATTTGAATAATAAATCTCCACCTCATTCTGTCATAAGCCTTATCAAAATCAAGCATCACGAGTGAAGCATTTTGTCCTAATTGTTGTGTCCACTCACAAGTTTCCTAGGCAAGGATTAAGTTATCAAGAATGAAACATCCCCCTAGGAACTCAGTTTGTTCAGGTCTAACAATATGTAATACCCACCTCTTTACCGCCATTTATGTTTATGAAACCAACCCTTTCAAAACCACTTTTTATGAATATTAGATCTTCAGTTACATTTAATGATTCAGTGCTATGATACTTTAATTGTTTGATTTATATCGTGTTAATGAGATGATGATGATTATTTGCATATGATGATATTATTTGTGTTTATGGTTTTTACTGACCTCATACTTGTATGTGTATGGTGACCTGTATGTTTTACATTTTTATTTGATGTGTTTGATGTGGTTGAGGGATGGAGTCACAGTTACTTGTTTGTGAGATCCACATGATCAACCAATCCTTGCCATTGTGTGCGTGCGTGCACATGCTTGTCTTTTATGCAAGATTTCAGGTATCGGGCATCGACTTTCCTGAATTGTTAGGATGAACGTTCCCCATCGCATTATCTCAATAGTAAGAGGAGATATAGCATCCAGGTCTAAATCCCAACCTAAGCAATTTATTGTCCTGAAATTATCTTATTGCTACCTCCAAATTTGTCAAGGTGACGTGAATTCGTGAACCTTTCTTTTGTGCTTGATTATGATATTTTTAGTTTAGTCAATTTTGCCTTCATATTTTCATGTCATGAAGTTTAATGTGATTTTGTGTTAAAAATGTATTAAATATTTAATTAAGACTAATTAAATAATTATGTGATTTAATCTTATTAAAAAGTGAAATATTAAATATGAGAGTATTTAATTAATGAGGGCAAATTAAATACTAATATTTATTTAACAAGACTTAATTAAAAAGTCTAACTATAAGAATAAGGGATTTAATTAATTATTAAACTCAAAATCAAATTTAAAAACTTAATTAATGAATCAATAATTTGCATATTATTAAAATGCAAAAATATTAATTATTAATTAAGTATTATTATGCAATTATATTTGCACATTCAATTAATAAAATTAAAATATTAATTTAAGTTAAAAGATATTATTTGAAAAAATGCATGTAATTACTATCAAATTAAAATTAAATCATGCAAAAAAGTGTTGATGAAAACAAAGTTAGGAGTTGAGTTCTAATTCATGATTGCAAGTTGCATGTTTGAGTTCGATTTGATGGGTTTTCTATAGTAAAATTTAAAGAATTTGTGAAAGTTTAAGATTTTCAAAGTTTAGGATTGTTCTTTGTGGCTTCTGTCAATTGGTGGATTAAGGTAGGGTTTTGAAAATCTTGTAGATCTATACTTTTGAAAAGATTGTTTACATTGTGTTTGCCAAATTTGGTTGTGATTTTGGAATGACTGTATTATGGTTTTCTCATTTTAATAAATTCTTGAATAAAAGGTTTATAAAGTTTTATTTGTGTGAAGGAATTCTTGGTTGTTTCAAATCTATAAACCCTAGTTGTAACTGAAAACAATAGCTAAACAAACAAAGAGAATTTGAATTTACCATAACCAATTAAACATTATTACATAAATTGTTTGAAATGAAATTCTTGGAGAAAACCTATGAAAATTACATTTGAGTAAATTATAAACAACCCAGATATATTCATTTAACCAATTAGTCTTTTGAAATAAATTTGACAAATATGTAAATATAATTGTTTGAGAGAAAAATATATTTATCTTTTTATACATGTGGGTTTTTGTCTTTTAAAAAAAAGGAAAGTGCTCGTTGTTTTGGCACAATTAATTTTCTAATAGATTTTTTTTTTAAAAGAAAAAAATAATATTAAAAAAAAATAAAAAACAATTGAAGGAGGGCAGGGTTCTCTCCCCCAACCCCCCACAAACAACAAATGGCTGCTACCCATGCAATAGGGGTGGGGCTCGTGTTTCCCCCAATTAAAAGTTTTAAAAATAAATAAATAATAATAAAATAAAATTTAAATTTATTTAATATTTAAAATATTACATGTTTAATATTTGGGTAATTTATAATGTAATTTTAGTTAATTAATATTATAAAATAATTATATGTATTAATTAATCAGATGACTATAATGAGTTTAATTATATTGTATTTAGTAATTATTTTTAATAAATTAATTTATATCAAGGATTTTATAAATTAATTTATAGAGGTTTGTTAAAAAAGTTGTAAAATTTAGAATCTAATTATAATGATATTTAATAATTCTACTCAACAAGTTAAATTGTTTTAAGAAATGTTACAAATTAATTTATAAAAGTTAAATTGATATTTTGTTAATGGAATTAGTATCTACATTTAACCTAACGATGAATATTATGTTATTAATCAAATCGGCTATGACTTAAGATTATTGAAGTTAATAACATTAAATAATCTGTTTTGATAAGGCAATAAATATATATTCTATTTGTGTGTGTGTTTTATGTTATGGTGTTTTGTGGTAGAGGTTTTGTTTAGTTGATCTTGATTCTGATTAATTGATCATGTAAGTAGAGTATGCCCTAGGTGGGATTTTGTCTTTTGAACTTAAAATTATTTTATGGATTTATGTCTTTGATACTTTGGATTTATGTGGTGGAAAATTCATAACCATTTTGATGTCACGATTATGTGAGGGTTATTTTGGGTATCTCTGTGATGTCATGTCATGTTTCTATTAAGTCTTGATCATTACACTATTTAACCTTGAGGAGGTGACGACTATTATGTTGTTGAGATTTTAATTACTTGGTCACCTCATTTCTTTTATAGTGGTTGATCTATATCTGAAGTGATGGTCTTTGATTATGTTATTACTCTAGGTTGGAGAGTGAAGTCATTGATGACGTGTTCTTGAGTTTGATTTATCTTGTGATATGATAACCATGTGATTTGGAAATTATTTTATTATGATGTCCAAGTATGGGATAGATAGTTTGGATCCTTGTATAGGATGAGATATTATTTGTTATGCTCCAACATTTGTCTTTGATGACATTCATGGTTTACTAGTTTATGAGAAGTCTTTTATGGTTTTGGTTTTTCTTTCTCGTTGGTTCTTTTGTTGGGAGTGTTAGGATAGGTTGTTTGGGAGCATAGATGGTAAGTGGCTTACTTTGGGGGCACCAAAGCCCTAAAGTGGTTGTCTGGGTGTCCTTTGTAAGTTGACTTAATAAGTGATAACTAAATAAATTTATTGAGAGAAAACTTTAATAAGATAATTATGCCTTCCCCATGCCTTGAGTGTTAGTACATGCTAGGATGAGAGTGGAAGAAGATGCTTGCCCTTCGAGAGAGATGTTGAGGTCTGACATAGTTGGTTTTTCTTGTCTATACAAAAAGACCATTGATACCACATATGGTTACTTGGGTGTCGAGGTCCATAGAGGCTGCCAGGACAAAGGCCAAGGGTTAGACATATGTGATGATACTTCCCTATATATGTCCTAGGTTCCTACATTGCATTTGGTACACCTGATTCGTGTCTTGATCATTTATTCTTGATAACCTTATAACCATTACTACCATTTTATCCAGTGTACCTTGGAATTAGTTTTTCTTGTTTTGGATGTTTCCTTGAGTGAGACTTGGTGTTATCTCCTCAGCACGGTTGGAGTGGACTTCTTGGTTCCACATGGTCAGGTGGTAGTGATTTTATTACCATTGAGATCTGACATTCATGACTTTGTGCTTGGATGATCCTTGATGCCGCTTCTATCTTCGTGTTCATTTCTTGGATACTTTCTTATTATCATCATGAGATCATGTATATCTTGTATACCATTTTATGTATTGGTTAGTGACCTTGATTCAGGATATGTATATTTACTTTTATTGTATTATTGTTATCCATGCGACTTGTGCAGTGGAAGTTGTATTATTATGTATGTCATGATGTATCAATTGTACTATGTAGATTGTATCTTTGATTACATTGATGTAATGGATATATCTTATTATTCAATTGAAATGAATATGTTAGTGTACTCTATGATTTGTGTTCTTTTCGTTATGATTAAGTAAAGGATTAGTAATACTTCAATTTGGGTTTAAAATGAACGCAAGATATATCGTGTTATTATGTGTTGGATTGTACTTAGTAGATTAGTAACTTATATGCAATTCTACATCATGGAACCCTTGAGACTTGTAATCTGTAAATAAGTTATATTTATGAGTATGCATTGTCTTATGTTATATTGCTTTGCTATTCTTATTCATTATAGATTGTAAACTCTTAAGAAAAACTTATTTAGTAAACTTGGTAACATGTTTTAGGTTAATTTCTCCTGGGTTCCCTAGTGAGGCTTTACACAATACCTTTGGCCCAAAGTTTGATTCTTGAAGACAAAGCTTTAGCAATGGTTTTATAGGATGTATTGAGTAATTTTATAGAATGTCATCCTGATAAAGAGTCCCCATTTTTTCATTTAGGAAGAAACTTAATTAAGCCTCTATTAATATTAGTACCAAATGAACTTTGCCTTAAAGCTTCCAAATAAACAAGGTAGAAGTCATCCTTTATGTGTTACCACAAAGTTCAATAGAATCCAATAGAAAATCTATCAAGTCCAAGACTTTTATTGGGTGCCATGGAAAACACAACATGTTCCAAATCCTATATGGAGATTTCCCAATCAAGGTATTTACCATATTCCTTATCAACCTTTCTTGGAATGATATATTTGATTATGTCTTCCAAAGTCAACTAGACATCAAGCTATTGAGGATCCTCTTTAAAGAGATTTTCATAGAAATTGTGGAACAAGGCTTTAATATCATCTTGTTAGGAGAACACATGCCCAAAATAATCTTTAATAGAATTTACATACTCCTTTTTATACTTATAATTTAAATAGTTAAATAATTATTTAGTACCTTTATTTCCTCCCTTAATCCAATGTAATCTAGTTATGATTTTGGCCCCTTGCCCTTTATACAAATCAAGTTTATGCATTTGAGCATTCATGGAAGAAATAGAAGTTTGGATATTAAGATTGTTGGGATTTGATTTGAGCAAGTTTGTATTAAATTGTAGTTCCCCTTTAAAGGATTTTTCATTGCATTTTTCTACCAAGCCATTCTTTTATCAAAGGATTGTTAAAACATAACACACTATGCTAGAGCTTTCTATCATCAAAGCCTACAAGCATCCCCTTCTTTCATCTTAGGAAGATGATTCCAAATTCCAACCAAGTTAGCAATACAAGAGGGAATATTCAGGAGTGAAGTATTAAGTATAAAGGGCATCTTATACTCAACATTATTAACCCCCTTGACCAAGAGACATAATATACGAAAGTGACAAGGAAGTAAAGTAGAGTAATCTACTTTTACATAACACCCATTAGAAACTTGGGCTAATTGAGGGTTGGGAGAAATATATAACCTGTCAAGTCTACTAAGTTCCTATCATCTCTCAATCTACAATTAGACCAAAGGAACCAATTTTCATTCTTGCTAGAAGCCTTTTTACAAACAGGGTCAACAAACCCCAAGGAAGTTTGACAAAATATCCATTTGTCAAATTCTTCATTGCTCAATTTCACACCATTAGACCAACTATAATCCGAATGATGTTCTACCATGTTGAAATCTACTCCAATAACCCAATCAACTTGAGATAAATGGATGGTCATCCATTCCCACGGTTCACATCTCTCTTTAGCAATATTAGAAGCATAAACATAATGAAAACCAATACACTTCCCATTGATAAAAGGAAAAACCCAAACACAACTATGTGATGGATCCTCCCTATTATCAATGACAAATATACTCTTCCATGGTGCTAAGCCAATCATACCCCCTATCCCCCCCGCCTTCCTTCCATATGCAACATATGAAAAATAAAACATCTTTCCATACATTGGATAGAGAATAACTAAGACAAGAGTCATTTAGCTTGACTTCTTGCAAAACAAAAACAATACTTGGTTTCCAATTGACAATTGCTTCTTTAACCTCATATTTTTAATGAGGGAGAGAGTGTTAAGGAATTATAAATCAGGAGATAAGATAGACATATACTGAAGTATGCAGTAGAATACAATTGCCTTGGTTATTGATTGTTTCTACAAAAATACAATGACTATTTATATATATTGAATCTGAAGAAGTAAATATGAAAAGACATGACTTATCATATTAATTGATAAGTCATGACTATTCATATTAACTAACCTAATGATTATCTTTTTGAACCATACGGTAAACATAATGCATAAGGCCTGGCAGAATTAATATACTTGGACAGTCATGATACTATCGTGATTGTCATATACTAACAATCTGATAGTATCGTGACTGTTTGTATATAGCAGTCACAATACTATTGTGACTTCCTTTGCCTACAGTGATAATCATATTAGTAACAATTTATGCGATTCAAATATATATATATATATATATATATATATATATATATATATATATATATATATATATATATATATATATATATATATATATATATATATATATATATATATATATATATATATATATATATATATATATATATATATATATATATATATATATATATATATATATATTTGTGTGTGTGTGTGCATATTATTATTGTCTCGTCGTTTATTAAACACGAACGAACAATACTTTAACACTCCCTCTTGAGAGAGTTTAATAATAGAATTTGTAGAACTATACATGTCATGATATCTGGCCCAATCCTCATGACGAGTTATTACACAATAATAATGAAAAGTTAAGATGTCTGGTCCTATTTGGGACAAACCCTTTTCGGGAGTCGATCCTAACAACTTTATTACTCAACAAGTAATAACATAAGCAACAAGATGTCCAGTCCTATCTGAGACAAACCCTTATGGGAGTCGATCTTGAAGCCTGGTCACTACTGTCAAGATCGTCACCTTGACATAGTAACCTATATACACAGAAGATCGTCATCTTCACAATTTTGAAATATTTCAATATTATATTCATGAATAAAAATGTACATTAATAATTACATTCAGATTTTGATCAAACCAATTTTCCTTCTGAAGAAATCTATCTTTACTTTTGCAAGAGGTTTAGTAAAGATATTTGCATTTTGTTCTTCAGTACTGATATATACCAGTTTAATGATCTTCCTATCTACCATATCTCTCACATAGTGATATGGGATCTCTATGTGTTTTGACCGATTGTGAAAAATAGGATTTACTGAGAGCTTGATACAACTCTGATTATCACAATGAATAATAGTGGGTACTAAAGATTTACCAAATAGGTAAAAAAGTAATTTTCTTAACCATACTGCTTCTCAAGCTCCCATGGATGTAGCCATGTATTCAGCCTCTGTTGAACTCAGAGCAACTGCAGATTGTTTCCGATTAAACCAAGAAATTACCGCATAACCCAAACTGAAGCAAACTCCTATGGTACTCTTACGATCTGAGGAACTTCCTGCCCAATCTGAATATGAATAACCTTGAAGTTGGATTTCAGTCTTGTCATATTTTAGCCCAAGTTCACTTGTTCCTTTTAGATATCTCAAAATGTGTTTGGCAGCCATTAGGTGTATTTGCTTGGGTTCAAACATGAAGCGACTTAGTACATTGGTAGCATAGCAAATGTCAGGACGTGTGTTTACCAGAAACATGAGAGATCCAACTATTTGTCTATAAAGTTCTGAATTTTCTACAAGTTCTGAATTTTCTGCTTCATCTTTTAACTTGTGAAGGTTTGTCTCCATGGGTGTAGCTAAAGGTTTACAATTTGTCATACCAAATCTGTTCAGAATGTTAGAGATGTACTTCTTTTGACTTAGAAGAATGTGATCTTTCTTTTGAATAACTTCAAGACCTAAGAAGTAGTGAAGTAGGCCCATATCCTTCATGTCAAATTCAGCTACTAGATCTTTTTTACATTTATCAATAAGATAGTCTTCTCCTATAATGAGTAAGTCATCGACATAGAGAACTAGAATTATCATGTCACATTTTTCATTTTTGAAGTATATATTAGGGTCTGCAGTATTCTTAGAGTACCCTAATTTTCTCAAGTAATGATCGATTCTTTCATACCATGCTCTGGGAGCCTGCTTAAGTCGATAGAGTACTTTCTTTAACTTGCAAACGTATTTATCTTTGTCATGGGTGAAGAATCCTTTCGGTTGTTCAATGTAAACTTCTTCCTCAATTTTACCATTTAGAAATGCGGTCTTAACATCCATTTGATGTAATTTCCATCCTTTAGAGGTTGCAATGGCAAGTATGGTTCTGATAGATGTGTATCGTGCTACTGGAGCAAAAGTTTCTTCATAGTCAATGCCTGCCTTCTGTGAGAAACCTCTTGCAACAAACCGAGCTTTGTGTTTATCAATACTCCCATTTGGTGCATATTTGATTTTGAATAACCATTTTGATGATACAACTGACTTATGTTTAGGTCTAGGAACAATATCCCATACATCATTTTTTAGAATGGATTGATATTCTTCAACCATTGCTTCCCTCCAGGCTTGATTTGATAAGGCTTTCTCAACACTAACAGGTTCAGATTCTGAGAGTTCAGTTAGAAGAGCAGTGTAACATTTTTGAGTTCTAGTTCTTTTATTTTCTCTGAAGATTTGTGCTGGTTCCACATTGTTCCCCTCAAGTATTTTTTTAGCCCATAATGGTCTCTTTTTACTATTTTCATTATCTGAGCAAGAAGGTTCAAAGTCAAAGATTGTATCTTCATTATTTATAGGTGCTGAATCCATGTTTGAATTGTCATCCTCCCTCTCATTCTCAATTGAGGGCTCTCTATCAAGATCTATAGAAATATTATCTTCATTTTCTGTAGATAAGAAGTTTTCTTCAAATTTAACATCTCTGCTTATTTCTACTGATTTCTGACCCAGTATATGTATACGGTATCCTTTAGAGTCCTCACTATAGCCTAGAAAAATACCTTTCTTGCCAGAAGGTTCTAACTTCATCCTTTTCTCTTTTGGTACATGTATATATATAGGACAACCAAACACCCTTAAGTGACTTAGGTCAGGTTTGACTCCTGTGAATACTTCTTCTGGTGTGGTGTTTTCTAGTATAGCATGAGGACATCTGTTTTGAATATAATCTGCAGTGTTAGCGGCTTCTGCCCAATATGATAGATGAATATTTAGATCATGCATCATGGCCTTTGTTGCTTCAATGATGGTCCTATTCTTCCTTTTTGCTACACCATTCTGTTGAGGATTATAAGCTACCGTATACTCCCTCTTAATCCCAACAGATTTACAATAGTTTTTGAAATTTTCAGTGGTGAATTCCCCACCATTGTCTGATCTAAGAATTTTGATTTTCTTACCAGTTTGGTTTTCTATTAGTGCTTTGAGTTCTTGAAATTTGGCTAGAACTTCACTTGACTCTTTAAGTTTTAAAAAATATATCCATGTTTTCCTTGAATAGTCATCCACAAAGATTAGGTAATATAGGGCACCAAAGAAAGAAGGGGTAGACATAGGACCACACACATCAGTATGGACGAGTTCTAGAATGTTATTAGACCTATGTTCACTTGGGGGAAAAGATCCTTTAGTGTTCTTCCCTAATGCACACCCTTTACAAATGCTAGTGTGTTCAGATTTCAAGGGAGGTATGCCCGAGGTGATCTTAGACAATGTAGGAAGGGCACTATATCTAATATGACCTAGTCTTTTGTGCCAAATCTCATTATTCTGATGAACATTGTGGTTTAGGGCTACTTTTTGTTCATTACATAGCTTATACAAACTACCATCTCTATTCCCTATATGAATGGCATTTTTTATATTAGAATTTTTAGTCCAGAGAAAAACTTTGTCTTCATTGAAGGTTACCCTGTATCTTTGATCAACTAGTCCAGAAATGGAGATTAAGTTTCTCTTAATTCCTGGTACATACAAAACTTCTTTCAACTGTAGAGTTACTCCATCTCTTATCTTTATCAAACAGGTCCCAATTCCTTTTCCTGGATAAGAGGAGTTGTCACCAATAGTTACCTCTTCTGAAGAGTTCCTTGAGAAGGTTTCGAATTGATCTTTGAATCCAGTGATGTGTCTGGATGCACCACTATCTATTATCCACGTACTTTTGTTAGGATTTATTTTGCTTGCTAGGGCCAAGAAAAAGAGTGAAATTTCAGTTTTCTTTTACTTCCGCTAGGGCTGCTTGTATTTTTTGTTTTTTAGGACAATATTTGTGAATATGTCCATATTTGTCACATTTGTAACATTTTACCATGGAAAGATCCCTTTTATTGAATTGTTTCCCATTGTTTGATTGTCTGAATTTTCTCTTCCTTTTGTGAGATGTTCTCTTGTTGCTTTTAATGTGGAGAGCTTGTAATTCATTTCCATTACTGGACCCCATTCCTCTGGAAGCTAGCCTAGATTCCTCTTGGGTACAATCATTCTTTAGTTGCTCGAATTTAGGTAAAAGTGGTCTGGTGCTTATACATTGAATGAAGGTTTCCCATGAGGTGGGTAAACCTTTGAGAGCAATTAGAGTGAGTTTTGAGTCTTCTACTGTATTTCCAATGCAAAGCAGTTGGTCTCTTATTTCAGAGATTCTCAAGAAGTAAGAAGTGATTGTTTCTTCTTTGTTCATTTTCATATTTCGAAGTTGACTTTTCAACATTAACATTCTACTGGCATTGTTGATCTCAAATGTGTCTTGGATTATTTTAAACATTTCAAAAGCACTAGTAATTCTAGATATGCTCAGAAGAATTGAGTCTTTTACAGAATCAATTATTAGTTTTCTGGCTTTATTGTTTCTCCTTTTTCATGTTGTTTTCTCTGTCTCATCTTCAGGTATTTTAATATCTTTCTCTATATACTCCTCTAACTCAAGTTCCATAAGAAGAGAGGTAAGCCGAGTTCTCCAAGATATAAAATTTGAAGGTCCTTCTAACCTATCTTCCATTCTCATGCAATGGGCCATTTCTGAAAATTGTTCTCAACAATTTCAAAGGTTTTAAGAATATGCTCAATTATAGATTATATAGGTTTTATTTTGATTTTTATCTCCTTCTAATAACTTGGCTTTGATACCATGTTAAGGAATTATAAATCAGGAGATAAGATGGATATATACTGAAGTATGCAGTAGAATACAATTGCCTTGGTTATTGATTGTTTCTACAAAAATACAATGACTATTTATATCTATTGAATCTGAAGAAGTAAATATGAAAAGACATGACTTATCATATTAATTGATAAGTCATGACTGTTCATATTAACTAACCTAATGATTATCATTTTGAACCATACGGTAAACATAATGCATAAGGCCTGGCAGAATTAATATACTTGGACAGTCACGATACTATTGTGACTGTCATATACGAACAATTTGATGGTATCGTGACTGTTCATATATAGCAGTCACGATAATATCGTGACTTCCTTTGCCTATAGTGATAATCATATTAATAACAGTTTATGCGATTCAATAATATTTAATATTCTGTTTTATATATATATATATATATATATATATATATATATATATATATATATATATATATACACTATATATATATTATTGTCTCATCATTTATTAAACACAAACAAACAATACTTTAACAGAGAGAACCCTCTCATGTTCCAAGATAAAATTTTACATTTCATGGTTAGATAGATTTGCAGGGTTCTCTTCTTGTGCAAAATACCATCATCAAAATAATTAAGGTCTTTAGATGTAGGGGTAGGAGACCTAGATCTTTGTCACACAAGAGGTGTGGCGTCATGATGACTTGATGGAGAAATGGATCTAATTTTAGCCAGTGGGGGTGGAGAAGAATACTCATTATGAGATACATGTTTTTGTAAGGATGGGGAGGGCTTCTGAATATGGGTTTGATCTTTTTTAGAATTTGAAGATCTCAGAGGTTCCTTCCTTTTCCTAACCATCCTCCAACCATTACTCATAATGCCATCTTTATAAGAGGGGTATTTATCATTCATTTCTAAACTATTTCAGTTTAATTGAGGAGTTACAATGGGCATAACAGGTCGCTAAGGGAGCTTTTGCATATCTTGAGAACTAGGCGTAACATACATTTGGGCTTGAGAATAGATGTTCTTCCTTATAGGTAAATCTCTAATCAGACGACCATCTTGTCGATAGAAAAAAAAAATGCATTAGACTTGTTCAAAGACACAAGTGGCTAATAAAATTCAAATCCTAAGAAAATTGGTTTAATTTTGTCTAGTAACTAATTGGTAAGGTCAATTTCCACACATGCCCTAGGGAGCACCCTTAGACTGAAAAAATCATTTGTTTTGTTTTCGCACCATAATACGTTGCCCAACTATGACATAATATCTTTTAGAAAAGGTCTAAAGGAAAACTTTAGGCTGGGCAAATTTATCCACATAAGGTATCTAGATCTAGATGGGCCTTTAGGATGAAAGTCTAGTGTCCATACCTGTAAGTAAAATTTTCTCTCATAGATAACCCACGTTCCATACTGAAGCACAACTTGGGAATGGTCAGAGGACTTGAAAAGACATATATCCTTTCCAAAACCTTCTCATTGCTTCAATGTCTCATCTCTGATGTTCCCAATTAGTTTGAGCCTATTTATAAAAATCTGTTACGAAGGAATGCCTCTCAAGAAAAACAAAATAATAGATCTATTCTAATATTCTGCTATGTAATCAACTGAAAGTGTAAATTCTAAAACTTTACCTGTCTCTCTCAGATTCTCCAACATTTCTTTGCCAAATTAACAATCTTCGCATACTCAACAATTTTAGCACCTCTGACTTTCTCTAACATTTCATCAATCTCCAATGACCTAGCTTCAAGTTCCTTGTATGACATTACATGATCATCCATCTTCATCGGTTTGGATTTCTCCCCACCTCCTTTCCGTGCCTCTTCCTCAATCTTTGTTGGAGACTAGGAAATGCAATAGCTTGGGTTTATGTGCCTTATGTTTGAGAAAAATGGATGATTCTGTAATAAACCACATGTTCTTTCACTCCTATCTCTATTTTCTTTAATAATCATGTGCATTTAACAAGGTCTATTCAAAACTGCAACTTCCCTACGTTGAAATCTCGGCCGCTACGTTATCTCTCTACATTTTTTAGTTGTGCATAGCCAACAAAACCCATCTCTTTATTTTATCTAACAATTTTGGAGATATTGACAATTAACTTGATTTGTGTAGCTTAACGTTCATTGTAGAAAGATAAAGAATTGATGTATTTGCTATATGATTTTATGTTTCTTTGATTTCTAGATTAGCTCACACTTTAATTTCTTAAGGGTAAATAACTCGGTATGCTGTGTAAGGCGAACTTGTTGGTGTGTATGATTTTCCCTTGAACATAGTGCGAGCCTGGGGATCAAAAGTTGTTGACAGATTTGTTCTTATTAATCAAAAGAGTGCTATTTGTGTATGCTCACCTTGAGCTGTGTGTAAGATTTGGGATAAAAAAACACTAGTATATTCTTTTTATTTTCAGTAGGAGGCTTGCTTGGGGATCAAAAAGACTATATATATTATTTTTAATTTTAGTAGGAGGCTTTCTTAGGGATTGCAAGGTAGGTGATTTTTTTGGGCTAAAGGATTTTAAGCATTCCAAAGTAAGGGAAATGGTGAGATCTCGAGCTACTGGACCCCTACTTATTGGCTCTTGAGAGTAGAACTTACATGCACAATTTTATGGTATCAAAATAATTTAGGTTGTTAACGTGCTTGAAGTGTACTTATTGTAAAATACCAAGGAAGCTATTCAAACCTTGTATCTTGAGAATTATCAAATGACCATTTTATTTTCTTATATGATCTCTTTACAAAGGAGAGGTTGCCTAAAACTTGTAGAAACTTGCATTTGATGGATCACATTATGATTTTGAGTATTTACATATCATTTTTGAGACATTTCCTTATGCTTCTGAAATAAATTGTTGCACTTTTTTCCTACATGTAACTGTTCAGTTCTAGAATTGTTACCTCTATGAGGCATATGAGGCTAACAACAATTCTAACTGACAATGGAAACTTTTCCTAGCTGTGGGTGGACTATGATTGGAAAGGAATCTCCAGATTCTAGGCCGGTTCCTATAAAATATTGGCTATCACTTTACTAACCTGGAAAAAACTTGATGGGAAAAGGGTAAAGGGAATTTAAAACTTAGAAAAATAAAGGTGATACACCAATGACTGATTCAGAAATCAGAAAAGAAACAAGTCCAGACCTAGTTCACTATGAAATTCAGATGTTTGAAACACTTTTCACCATATAGACTAACGAATTTGATAATCAGGGATTAACCACAAATTACTAAATTCTTAGCAACATACATTTCTCAAATAAGGTTTGATTAATCAGATTTATCAATTTGGAAGGAACAATGAAACATTCACTTCCAAAATCAAAATAAAAAAGATGAACACTTACTAAAGAAGATGGAAAGGAATGATAATCTAAACACAAAAATGACCTGTAATCTGGTATATTTCCTTCACAATTTCTGCAAAAATGGCTACAAAAGGACTTCCAAGCTTTTAGGAACTAAACAGTTCACTATAGGCTCTCTTTCCAACAATTGCGACCTTGAAAAAAGTCAATCTCCCTTCCTTAAGAGAACTCAGAAACCCTAATCCGGGAATGCCTATCTCCTCTAAGAATGCTCAATCCTAGGCCATAAATCATGCCAAATATTTAGACCACATGTCATTTATAAAAAGATAACCCTCTCCCCCTAAATTTTGGCAAAAAATAAGGAATTTAAATTCCTTTTACAAAGTGAATATGCCAAAATTTAAATATCTTTTAATAAAATGGCTTTACAATTAAAGGAATAAATCCTTCATACAAATTTTTAAAGCCAAATTTATTAAAAGAAAACAAATATTAAAAAGGACTTTAATATTTGTTATGCCAAAAATTATTATTAAAGTTCTTAATAAAAATATCAAAAACTAATTAATAATAACCTAAACTCAATTCTAACCTCTCAACATTTACTAACTTAGCAAATTTAAAACAAGCAAAGTGGGGAGTTCAAAATTTCAACCCACTTGCCTGTCATATACATGAACGTGCTAGAAAATGAAGAGGTGGCATCTGTGGTCCTCTAAATTGCGATGTGGCACTCTATCCTCTGTTGTACTGACCCTCTGTCAGTCTTTTCATTGCGGACTTCAAAGGATATTATATTTTGTTTTGGGGTTTCACTTTGACATTCGAATAAGGCATTTTTATTATCATTTGCAAGAATGAAGGGTTTCAAACCCTAGCTATCTGCTCATTCGAAGGCTGAACTGTGTGTTTTAATGAAGATTTTTTTGCAAAAAATAAGGAAATAGATTCTCCAAATAATGAAGATCTCGGCACTTGTATTGAGACTGTAAGTTACTCACTCTTTGCTCTCTGTTTATGCTTTTTCTTCCACAAAAATGTGGGTCTTTGGCATGAAATATATGACTTCATTTGCTGTTAACGTTTCCTTGATTCACTGCTTGTCACTCTGCATAATATATACCTTTATCTGATGCTAAACATATGGTTCTCTGTTAAAAACGTGGCATGATCTTTTAACTCTCTATTCAACGTTTCATTACAAAACATGCTTCCTTTGTTTTTGCAAAAATATAGATATCTGAACATGTACATGCAAATTTACAAAAAAGGTTTGCTGCAGACATTGATATCTCATGCATCTTTTCTTTGCTATTTATGGGTCGACATACAATACTCTCTGATATTTGATTCAAAAGATAAAACAAGGAATATTAAGTTAAAACCCTTCTGTCTCCTTGCACAAACGTGGGTTTCTCTGAAAAGTAAAAGGCTCTTTGTTTCACTATCTCGGGTTTGAACTCCAGTTCATTCTCTGTATTAACGTTTTGATTAAAAATGTTGGCTTCATTTTATTTGCATAAAATAAAAACTTCAAACCCTATTGTTGATATCTCTAAAAAATGTGGGGCACCTGTGTTACTATTGATATTTCTTTGCACAACAGATACCAAACCTTTCTTTTTGCAAAACTATATAACATCAAATGCTGAATCTTTGGGACCCATTTATAGCCTTTGTTTGCAAAATACATGGCGTCATGCTGGAAGTGTAGAATCACTTATCAACCTGTATAAACACTGAAGTTTGAAACTGGAAACATATTTTAATGTCAGTGACCCCTTTTCATTGATGTGGCTTTGATGATGAACATTGTCAAAGATATTTTGACTCATAGAAACTCTGTTCTTTGCACAATATAAATTTTTTGCTGTTGCTGAAAATATAAATCAACTGGTAAACATTCGGATGTTGAAAATTTTTAATTAGTGTGTCTCTTTGCACTTTTATCCACTGTATGAAAACAGTGAAGTTCCTATTTGTAATTCTGAACATAACTTCATTTTGCTGAAAACACTACCTATCATTATTTTGAAAAATTGTTGCCATGTCGTCTAAACTCTCAATTTGTAAAACTCTGAATGGAGTTTTGAAGCATCATTTTGAAAACATATTCAGTTCTGAAATCCCTGTCACTATGAACTGATACTTTGCAAACAAAATAGCATCCTGAAGATGATCATTACTGTACCTTGGCAAGTGAAATATCTAAACATGTGCACACATATATCCCAAAAATGTTTACTGTTGTTACTTATAAATGCACTGATACTCTTTGACAAGTATAAAACATCATAACAGAGAGTAACACTTTGTTCTAGTATAAACATGAACTCTGATTTTTTTAAATATTGTTCCTTCAGCATAAGAACCCTATTGCTTGAACCTCGAATTCAAACCTTTCAGAAACATGATCAACATTCCAGCATTTGATATTGAAATGACACTTGTCAAAAATTAAACATATGAACTATTTTTCTTATGATTTCTGACAAGTACTGAAGAATGTGACCTATTGGCATTCTGAGAAAAATAACATCAGCATTAATGAAACTCCTGTAGCAAAATTTTGTACACTTTCTTTCTGATACTGAATTTGTCATTTTATGATATAAAGTTCAGCAAGATATAAATGTTTTATATTCTGTCAATGAAGTTCGAGCACGGGTTCGTGACACTCATCAACAACAAAATGCTTATGACTGAGGTTCAAACACGGGTTCGTGACACCCAGTCATAACATTTTGTAAACATTTAATTATGACTCAATCTTGAAGCACTCGTAAAATATTTAGTATTAAAATCATTGAAAGTTCTGAAAATGTACTCTGTTTGTGATGAAATCAACATCTTTTGGTGAAACAATTTTGATTCCTCTTGAGATCAGCAATCTGGAACTTCCTGTAGCAATTTGGCACGGGAAACCAGCTTGTTCTGCATCTTCAAAATGACTGAAAAGTGAACCAGTCCACTGTTATCTGCAAAACACTTGTCAATTACATGCAATACCAATAAGATACATATTCTGAAAAAGGTTTCTTAATTTGGAAACATACTAAGTCCCTTTCATTCAGATTCTTGATTTGTTCAAAATGAAATCACACACCACAATAGGCATTAAAAGCAAAAGGTTTCATGCTTGAAAACACGTCCCTTTAACACTTTCTTGTAGTGAGTGATAGTTTTCATTTTCTTACTACATTTGTTCTTAGATTGATATGTAGATAATAATAGATAGCTGATGTATGTAATTGCTTTCCTTGTATTGCTTAGATCCATCAGGATCTAACCATTGTTTTCTTTCCTTTTCTAGGTGATGCTGCCTTAAGGACCGAAATGCAGATGGAGACCCAAGTACGACTTAGATGCAGGGACCTGACAGAGACCAACAGAACCAATACAAACACGAGGTAATGCACGAGAACTTATTACCTATTTCAGTTATCTAATACTAATTTGCAAATATACTTTGTTTATTTAATCATGTAACATGAATCAAATGTCATTTGTACTACATTCTTATGAATGCACAATGTAATGATCAATGATGAATTATTCTGAATTTGTAATAATCTGATCAATACTTAGAGTACAAAAGTAAAATCTGATAACAAATGCAGTAAGTAGATGCAAACTAACAAAACCTACAAGACAGTGTTAATTGGATAACATAAATGTGCAAAATTCTTTTAGTGCCTATTGTGTTGTATGGTTGCATTTTGAATAACAGTAACTTTGATTTTGACCTCCTTTCTAATGCATATACTTTGCAAGGTTTCATTGTTGCTACTTACAATTGTGCATCTAACATTCATAACTATGCTAAAGTTGTATTGTAATTGAAACATTGACTTAGGGTTCTACCAAGAAAATCGTACAAGATCACTCATATATCTTTTTGAGACACTTTCTAGTACCTTTTAAGACACTCTAAAGCAGTCCACCTAGGGCTTTGATCTACCTTTTGAATCATTGATTGACGCACATCAAAATTTGCAAATCAATTGCAAGCTTGCACTTTGATTATTATCCCATGCTTTTGATTATTCTTTATATTATTGATTATATTTTGACTCTATTGTCACCTACCTCTGCACTTCTTTGTGTTTTCCTATTCTTTTGACCTTTGTCATTGTGCTTTTGATTGTTATTATTGTGTTTGTTCTTATTGTTGAACACCCCCATACATTAAGAGGGGTAGGGGTGAATCAACACACTTTAATCCAACTAACCATTAGTAATAGATATTGCAATGACAACACACACATAAGAACACAATATTTACATGCAAACCCAATGTGGGAAAAACTACAGTGAGAATCACACTCACTATATGAATAACAAATTACAATGTTTGTTTTAGGCCCACTACAATGGAAGCACACTGCTCCATGAAGAAAGAATTGCGAGCTAAGGATGACTTCCTTAGTGAAAGATATAAATCTACATAAGCTACCAAAAGAGCACAATATCTTCTAGAAAGAAAAGGGAAATGATAAAATGAAAAGATATAGGATAATCTAATTAAAGACTCCAACAACTCTATCAATCTTGTTCTCTTCCACCTCTTCTCTTTTACATTCGCATTACATTGATTTCACTTTTCAACCCAAATCAATTTACATACATCCACACCAATCCACACCCACCCACCCACACACATCAAATTGATCAACCAAAATTACAACTAGGTTGGCCACGGTAGAGATAATCATGATTTACACAAATTCAACCACCTTGAATATTTACATCCAATGCATTCAACCCCATTAGATAAAGGGAACCCAAATACATGAAAACATGTCTCTCATAAATGATTTCATCAAAGTGCAAGCATCACAGCATTCTCCAAAGTTGGACCCAAATGACATGTGTAATAAAGCATTAAAGAATGTTTATAGACCGGCTCAAAAACACTCTCCAATGCACACAACACCATTCAAAGTACAAAACATAATGATAGGACCTATTTTAACCTCTTAACTCTTCCTTCACATCATATTTGGACCAATAAGTCATTAAAATAAATCACCACAATCAACTGAGTCGCCTAGTGACCAATACATAGAACAACATAACTTCACTTGTGGAGTAAACTCACTTAAGAAAAATGAATTGGAACATTGCACAAACGTTAGGAACATGTCCACCAAACTATACAACCTAAATACCAATGCAAAGCATTCTCTAAACTTGTCGATACTATTTCTAGTAGCCAACCATACTGTTAGCAAAAAACAACTACCTCTAATCTTTTGTGGACCTAAAAATATGATAGTGCAACATTCACAAACCATACATTATAACACCAAAACAACAAGCCATCAACTTCTTATGTGGAGGAATGCATAGTATTCTCCCATATGAACTTCAAATACCCTTTTCTGCATATTAGAATTCAGGTACTCTTTCCTGCATATCTCAACATTCCATACATTAGACAACATAACTCTCAATCAAATACAAAATTGAACACAACTCTAATAATTCTCTGCATCAAGTACGTTGTTGAGATCATACACTTCATCGGGTTAACATCAATGCTAACACCATGTTGACATTAGTGACAAAACTGCACTCGTAATGCAAACACTTGTTGTTGAAATACTCTTGAGATTTGGTTCCACATAAAACTTGGTGACCTTTTAACAAACTTGAGACACTTTATCTATCCACCATCTTTAAACAAAACATTTTTGTGCAACATCATATCAAACCAAATTGGACACAATACAATTTTCCTTTTCCTTTAGGCTATATTTGGACTATCATTTCTTCCATTAAACAAACCAACACATTAGGATCAACATTATCATCCAAAGAAACCAAAATCTTCACATGGTGTTATCTAGATCTTGTATCTTTTATCTCTAGTTTATTTTTTTGTTTGGAATTTTTCCTACCCCAATTAGAAGGTCAAATTAGCCCAACATCATTTGCAGATAGATAAATATAGGAGCTTTGGATACTCTTGAGTTTACATATTCAACCATCTATCTATTTTCTTGGGCTCACTAATCTAGTCTAATTATAATATATTATTAAATCATTTTTCCTACCATCATAAGATATAGATTTTCTTTGACTAATTTGGTCCCATCCAACATCATCACCTATTAGAATCAAATCAAAATTTTCAAAACATCATCCCTTTTTTTCAAGTAACACCACAATCTAGAAATATCCAAAATTACCACATTCATATACCATATTAAGAAAAGGTCTTAAAAAGTTTTGGATGACTACCACTAGGTCACAACACAAGAAACTTATGGATTCTCGTCAAGTTGACCAAACCTACACCAACGTAAACAAAGATCAAAATCAACATGATATTAGTATACCTTCAAAACCATCCATGTCAAGCAGGTTTGAAACCCCACCTCCACCTTTTTTTGAGGCTATAGCTAATATAGTGTCGTCCCTTATGTTGTCCTTGTTTTCAAAAAACACTATGGTATACAAGTATACATTAGATTGTGATATTAGACATTGATTTAGTTTCTTATAGGTTGACGGTCTTGTCCCTCTCAGTTTACTTGGTTGGCATATTGGAAGTAACACTTGGTTGGCATACACTTGATATTATAATTACAGTTCATTTACTAATGTACATACATAACAATGATACATATGACAATGAATTCAAGTATATGGACAAGTATTGGGTTGATCATCATTCCGGTTATATGACACATTGTTATATCACTATTTAATTTAGATGCATGGACAAGTATTACGTTGATCATCATTCCAGTTATATGACACATTATTATCTCACTATTTTAAGGTATACTTCGGTTGACAGATTGTGGACAAGTATACAGATTGGACAATCACTTTCATTGTCATACAATTTTATAGGATCTCCTTTTTACATGCATACTTGATTTACTTTCTTGTTATTTGATAGCTTATGTATCTTATTTTTCATTAGATATTAATGCCTTATATATTTTTGTTTCTAATAAGGGGTTAATACCTTATCGACATTTTGTTGATTAGCTATTAATGTCTTATTACATACAAAGTATATAAGTTATTAATGACCTATTTCATATAAGGTCCATATGTATCAAGTGATAACTTGTGAATAATGAATAATGTTGAGCTACACAGGGATAATTGTTGAGATGTTACTGTTGGAATTGTTGTCATTGATGTCAAAGCCTATGTACTAGATGGTTGTGCTCTGAGTGATGAACAAAACTAATCTATCATATGTAGTATATTATGGTATCAATTATGTGGATGGATGTCACTATTTCGGTAAAATGATATATCTTTTTTGTACATATATAATATTAAGTGAACGCATAAATATGAAGATTAGAAGGATATCTTGGCTTCTATGCTTAGAGTTATTTTTGGGTATCTCCATTATTCGTACATTCATGCAATATATCAAAAGATTTTGGTACAATAGCTGTATTTAGTTTTGGACAAGTGCTATCTTGTGCTATCCTTTGGATGGTGTTGAATTTTTGTAGATCAAGATGTGATATTGGTTGTAGTGTTCCCATCGGCCCCATAATATATTAATCTTTCAATGTTTATGCTATGTAACTTGCTTATCTTATGTGTGACCTATCTTTGGGTCCCATGGTAGTGTGGTATGAAGTTCTCATATGTGCGACCTATCTTTTAGGTCTAGTGCTAGTGTGTTGAACTATATTAAAATATCTTTTTGTATTCAAGCCGACATGTTTTTCTAGGCTGACATATGTATTTGGTTCATTGAGCATGTGCATATATATAAAAACTATATTTGGATCTGAAGGTAGCAGTGTGTGTTGAAGGTGAAATGATGCAAGCATGGTTATGTGAATGAATACTTAGTGGCAAAGTGCTTGAATCAAATTAAGAAGTGCAAAGGATAATTGTGAAGGCAGAGGAAAGCTTGTAACATAAATGAATATTTAGTTTTGTAGAAGATTGGTGAATGCTATAAAAAGATCTCTAACTAGATTTGTTGCAATCAGTTGTTGTTGTTCTATTAACTGAAACTCTTTCATGCATTTACAAAGGGAACATTATCAATTCATATTTTATTTGTAAGACCTTTTTGTAATCAATCATTTTTGTACCAAGGAAGTTAGCCCAACTGGCAGCGAACCTTACCTATAGTGAGAAAATTGACAATGAGCCCTTGTAAAATTTACCTAAACTGGTGTTATATTCATGAGAATTAGTTTCTCCCTGGTGTTCTGGTGTTTGTTAAAGTTTCCATGTTAATTTTGGTGTTCTGGTGTTTGTTTTTTATGTACTTTCATGCTCTTATCTATTTTAATTTTTTGAATGATTTAAGTTTTCTCTAGATTAATTAAGTTTGTGAAAAGAGTTTTTGGAATAAATGATTCACCCCCCTCTCATTTCTTCAATGTGTTCAACAATTGGTATCAGAGCTTGGTCCCTTGCAGATAGATCTTAATCGCTTAAGGGAGTTCTTGGTAGTTTGAATAGATGGAAAGAGAATACTATTATGATGAAGATTTGTAGATAATGTTGGATGACATGGAAAGCACTAAATTTGAAAATGAGGAATTGAACAAAAATATCAAGGAAGCTAATACTTGTATCTCAAAGATGAGGGAGAATATTCATAAAAATCAAAGAAAGACACAAAGAGGTGATCCAAGAGTTAAAGGAATCAAAAGAGAATGTGAAAAATATGAAAATTCAATTGGATGAGTGCAAAAATACCGAGGAATGTCTCAATGACAATATCAAGATGAAAATGAAAAAATGGAAGAAGACCAAAGGAAATCTTAAAGATACTATCAAACAAAAAATGGAGGAATGGAAGAAAAATAAAGAAAATTTTAAAGATATTATCAAGCACAATATTGATGAAAATGAGAAGCTGGATAACAAATTAAGGAAGTCAAAATATGAATAAATTTTTTGTGAGATTAGCACTATTTTGGATCAAATTTTTTCCCTGCAAAAAATTCAAAGGATAAGGAAGGATTAGGTTTCACTGGTGAATGTTTAGATTAGAAGGTCAAGGGTAAAGACAAGGAAGTTGAAGTTGAAGCAAAGTCTAAGGTGAAAAGAAAGGTTGGGAATTCAGGAACATCGACAAAAAGGCCTTTGACCAAGCAACCAAATTCTCAAAGGTACTTATCTTTGAATGGTAAATATTTTATATGCAAGAGTTTTGGACATAAAGTTGTAGAGTGTAAGAGCAGGAAGGACCAAAATATTCAATGTTTTATCTATCACAAGTTTGGTCATAAGGAAAATCAATGTAGAAGTCAATATCTAATTGGGTTAAGATGAATATCTTTCAAGGTAATTTCTCTATGTGTCACAATTATGGTCACAAGGCTAATCAGTGCAGATCTAGGGTTCAATCAATGAGATCAAGGCAAATGTCAAATGCGTCAAATGTGGTTAGATTGGTCATTATGCTAACATATATGTTGTTTCTCTAGAAAAGTGTGGTGATGATAAGAATGTTACAATCTCAAGTAAATCTCAGAAGAAAATCATGGTGTAGAAGAAGGAATATGGTGAAGAGAACGTTGTGGCACCAGATCCTAGGGATATCTCTTATAGAATCTGACCTTACTAATTTGGCTTAGAGGGAATATTGAAACGCTAATTTTTTTATTTCCCCCTCTTTGAAGTGATATTGGTTGTGTTTGATATGTATCAGGTATGTTTTGGATGATTAAGTATACTATGTTCAATTTGGTTGATTGATGTGCAAGGTAAGATTGTTTGCATCAACAATATAAATATTTTTGGCGGAAAGAGTAATTATGAGGAGTTAATGTTAAAAAGGTAAAAATTCAAATAATTTGACACTGTGTGTGAAGATGAAAATGGAGAATTTGTAGAGTTGTTGAGGGTTTGAGAAGCTAGGTTCGGTGCAAAGATGGAATCAAGTTTGATTTTTTGTGAATCTGGTGACATTACTCCAAAAATGTTGAATATAGTTGACTTGGAAGAGTTTGATCACGAGAAGATACGACAAATGGAAGTAGGGTTGAAGTTCAAAGAGCTACAATAGGTTCATACTATTTATGGGGAGAATTCCCATAGTTTGCAGAGGAGTTATTTTTGCTAAGTTTATTTAATGGTGGAAGTTTGATATTGGATGAACCCTATGCAGTTGCAAAGGAAGTGATTGAGGAGATCATTGGTCTATTAAGTGTTTGATTTATTCTAGGGAAGAAGATGATGAAGTATAACGAAGTGCGAGAGCTTACTGACATTGAAAAATACCCCCATGCTGTATAGATAAATAAATTTTTTGATTCAGTTGTGAGGTAAGTTACATATGGAATTACATATAAAATTTAATTCCACAATCATGAAGGTGCTATGTATGTTGTAGTAGTCTATTTGGCTCATAAGATGTTTAGGGAAAACATGCAGTTTGATGTTGTATAATTTATTTGAAAATATAAAAATGTCATTAGTTGAGGGTTATGCTTTCTAGTATGGATCTTTGGTTATGTGTTTGGCTTTCTATTTTTTTATATCATTGCCAGGTAGAGAAAATATGGAATGCAGGTTTGACATCCCTATCGAAAAATAGATTTATAGGTACTTAGAATATTTGGAAAATAAAATGGATACTTGCAAAGACTATTTCTTATTTTTACAAATGAATTTGTGCTCTGGTATAGTTGTGTTTGGTGCTATTCATGTTGGCTATATTGAAGAGGTTTCCTCCTCCAGTAAGAAGGATTTGGAAATTGTGATTAGTGGTTCCTCTTCAGAACCTAAGAAAGGAGAAATAAATGCAAAAGGAAAATAGATCGTCACTATTTCAAAGGAAGAAGAAGAAGAAGAAAAGAAGGAAGCAAAAGAGAAGGGAGAAGAGGAGATAGAAAAGGGTGAGGTTTCTCCATCTAAATTAAGCTCTGTTGATTTGGATGTGGTTCAGGCTATGTTGGAAGGATATTTGGACAAAATTAGTGAAATGTGGTGTACTTGGTCTTTGAGTAGTAGGTATGAGATTTACAATTCTTTAATGGATCATTTGCTTGGTAAAAGTATTTTTGTTTCTATTATTTCTAATGTGTTACTAGATTATCTGGTAAAGGTTGTTGAAGAAAAATTGTTGCAAGAATATTATGAAGGATGTGAGTTCAAAGATGTGATTGAGAAGCAATGTGTTAGTAAAAAACATAAATTATCTAAGTATATTTATGAGATAAGAGAATGCATAAAGGAAATGACTGATATTTATTAGTATTGTTTTTGGTGGCCTACTTCTATTGATAATTTCAGAAGTAAGATTGAGAGTATTGAGACTAAATCGAATGATATTAATAAGAACTATGATTTCTTCAAGGATAAGAGTGGTAAACAGAGAATCAAAGTTGGTGATTTGTAGGGTGAGTTGTATGTGCAGAGACAAAAGGAAGATTTGGTGAAGAAATTTTGGCTGGTAAATGACATGGTTGAAGTCTGGTTAGACCATCTTTCTAGGATTCTTTTTGATGTAGAGGACTATGAGTGTCAGTATCGGTCTCCGAGCTAGACATCATCATTTGATCTATTGATTTATGATGATAGCTTTGTTCTCAAATGCATTTTGTTGTGTATGGATGGAAGAGGAATCTTCCAATTATAAATGAAAGGTACAATAAATATTTTCTTATGAAGACTGTTATTTTAAGCCAAGTTTTTGAAATATGTTATTTGGCCCTTTTCCATTGTTGGAAAAAAGGGGGAGAGAAAATATAGAAGAAAAATTGAACTATAAATGGAATTACTTAACTCAAGGGGATTTGTTTGAGGTTTTTGTTTTTACTGTTTTGGAGTTTTTTTTGT
Source organism: Chamaecyparis obtusa (assembly GCA_027943335.1). Classification (NCBI taxonomy): domain Eukaryota; kingdom Viridiplantae; phylum Streptophyta; class Pinopsida; order Cupressales; family Cupressaceae; genus Chamaecyparis; species Chamaecyparis obtusa. Next base: position 149,288 of record BSBK01004108.1, read on the forward strand.
TTTTATTGTTATAATCTATAATTTGTGAAAGTAATGAGGTGATGGTCTTGATATTCAAGTGAAATCTTCTTTGGTATGTCTTGAAAATCATGGAATACACAAGTAATGATGTTTCCCCTTGGGCATAATACTCATATTGAGTGGCAAAAAGAAAAGAAAAAAACTATTTTTGTCAATTGATTAAAGCTTGGTGTCATTTGTATTAAGGGTGATAATGAGACTTTGTCTTCAAATACATACACATGATTGTATTATTAGTTTTTTTTCCCACGGGTGTAAATGTTAAGATGTGATCAGATTTGGAATAGAGGAAATTTTGATTTTTCTATCTTATTTCTTTGATGTATGTATAGTGAAATTATATTGTACTAGTGTTAGAATAATATTCTACCTTCTATGAGATTTCCTATATGATGATAATGTAGATCTAAGAGAAATCTATGAACTTAAAATACAATAATGATATACTTCTTTACTTGAGAATACTTGATATGGATCTCTATTGTAACTTGTAATAATGCTTGTAGATTTATGTGTTTTCCAAGTTACTCTTTCAATGTGTATATATATGATATAATGGGACATGTCTCCCATGGGGAAATGCCTGTACATGAACTTTATTCATGTAGAGAGATGTCTCTATGTGAGACATGTCTCTTGATAATTATTTTAATAATTAATTTGTTACCGATTATATATACCATTGAATTGATCGATAATGATTGATTTACAACTTAATAATGATGATGCAAGATAGTCGATATAATAAGACCAGTTCTACAATGGAGGATTTGAAAGCATGAAAATTGAACAATAAGAAATTAAGCTAAGATGAATATGCAATTAAAACTAAGAATGAAGATGCAATTATACTAAGAGCTTGAAAGAGATATGAAATGCAGATTTATTCTAAAGAACTTGAAATGAAGATGAGATTAAACTAATGAGCAAGTAAACAAACTAATTATAATGAAGATGCAATATTAAGTTAGATGAAATTAATCTAAAATATGCAATGAAAGCTTGAAATAATGGAATTGAGACAAAAAAAAATTGCTATAGTTTAGTTACTCTCAAAATTGCTCTCCTTTGAATGAAGAATGAGGTTCATTAAATAGACAAGCCCGGGGAGAGAATGAAGAGGTTCTTGATTTGAAACTCCTGACTCTTGATTCCCAATTGAGACAAAAAAGCATGAATTACTTAATTAAAAGAATGTTTATTGCCACATAAGGGTGACCGTTCGAATAATTTGAATTATTAATTCAAATAAAGTTGTCCATTAAAATAACAAGTAATATTAATTCCTTTTTATGTATATTAGCCAAATGGGGTGGGTTTAATTTAATTTAAAGCACTTAGGACTTTAGAATTAAATTAATTTATCATAGGGGTAATTTAGCTAATAAAAGTCGAAGACTTTAGGAATTAATTTTAATATTTGATTAATGCAATTTAGGGTTTTTGCAATTGACATCAAGTCAAATTAAGTCAGGTAGGAGAGAGAAATTTGCCTAGGAAACTAGGACTTTGGAAATGTAAAATTGACGAAAATGCACCAAAATTGATTGAATTTAATAGGTGCCAATTTTAGGGTATTACAATTATAAATAATAGATTATATAAATACACATATTATTAATAACTTATTTATTATAATTAATAATATATTAATTTATAATAAAATATATGGTTTCTTTATTATTGTTACATAAGCCATTGCTATACTATATTAAACACCATGATATTCACATGATACTATTATAAAAAACAAAAATAATCAAAATACAAAAATTACTATAAAAGGAAACACTTACCTCCAGATTCTCTTTTTTATTTATCTATGATGTCTTTCTCATTTGTTTACCTTATAATCTAAATCATAATTAAATATTTTATATTTCAATTAAATTTCAAGTTTTAAAATAAAAATCTCAAAGTAATTAATATCTATTTATTTATACTTTTTATTATTAAAATATTTTTTAGTGATATTATTAAAATAAAATAAATGAAGTTAACAACCACATTTTATCTAAATAAAGAAACTCAATAAAAAACTAGGAGCCTCCAAAAGCAAGCTTTAAAAAATTAAAAGAACTTGTGTATGAAAATGTGTAAAAAATGCATAACATCATTTGTCATTCATTTTCGGCTCTTACAATATTTAGTAGATTAAATTGAATCCATTATTTGGAGAGAGACACGACATTTATTGTAAAAATAATAGCATTTCATTCTTTTTATTTTCGCATTGTTCAATAAACATATATATTTAATATATTACTATATATATTTTTGTTAATAAAATAATTTTAATTATTCTTAAAATTAGTTTTGTACAACTTTAACCAATCATAACAATAAATTGGTAGAGGATGCGAAAGGAAAACTAGTGGAAAGAAATGGATCTGAGTGTTTTTGACGTCGTCCATTTGGGAAATATCAATGCAAGTGATGATTGATTTGGATATAGACAAAACAAGGTGCTTTGCAACTAGGATGCACATGAAACACTTGAGGAGGCCTCCTACACATGCAGACGATCTTTTGACCAACTGCATGGAGGCCATCCTCATCCCCCCTAATAGAATGATTAAATGGGGAAAGGTGGAGAAAGTTATATGGGAGATGGCCCTAATATCACAACCATTTTAGCCTCTATGGACCAAGCCACCATTGGAGAAGCGAAGAAGAAGTCTTTCAAGGCTAGGGTGGCTGGAGAATATAGCATGCCCATTGACGTCAAGTTTGTGGCTAGACATGTACCAAAAATAGAGTCCTCAAAGAACAATGGATGCAGAAGAGTTAAGGGTTCCCCTCCTACCTCCCTCATTGTCAGACCTAATGTTTAGATATCTAATGTAATTGAAAACAAAAAAGATAGGTTAAAAAACATTGTTATTTTTTTAGTGGCTCAAGACATTACTAAGATGCCTTCTTGTAAGTTTATGAATGACTGGATGTACAATGTATTGATTAAGAGATTAGGGTTCCAATATACATATTGCAGAATGATTCAGAAGGGCTTGTTTGTAATTTTTCAAAACCCCCATCTATCAGAAAGAAGTGGTAAAGAGGAAATTTTGGAACATTGGTTTCTATGTTTTTAGGGCCATATCTTGGTCCACGGGAGTCAATAAAGATGAAGTGTTTTCCCTATAGTTCCCTAAATTGGTAATGATAAAAAATGTTCCTCCTTATTTATGGAATCTATTTTATTAGAATGGGAAAATCAAATTCTCTTCTGCTTCATATGGATGCAAGGCTACTTATGGCTATCAACCCTGGGATTGACATCCTAGAAGTTCTTAAAATTGAAATGGAGACTAAATTTGTTATATTCCCTATTGAGTTTTTGGGTGCTTTGAACGCTTGTTTCCTATGTCAAAAAGAAGGGCACTATAGGAGGAACTTCCCCATGTTGAGAGGCAAGGTTAACCCTAACAAGCCCACTAATAAGAATAGATTGGTTGATAATACTATTGGAAAGACTTTTAATGATCCTAAATTGGTTGCGAACCTAATGGCACAACAAATAATGATCCCAAATCTAGTGAAGCTAGAACTGGACATAAAAATGGTTCCAAAATAAATGAGACCTCTAATGGTCCAAAGATGCAAAACCCCATCCCTATGGATGAGACGAATAGGAAATCCTTAACTAAGAAACTCAATGAATTTAAAGAAGCTTTAAGGCACTCTTCATTCCCTAGTAAGAACTCCATTCTTATTGTTAACAATCTAGATTCTCACATTACCCCCTCAGTTGGCTTCCCTAGACACAAAGTCATTTATGCACAACAATTGGTTGTGGAAAAATTGAGGTGGAAATCAAAACTTAGAAAGAAGGGTGACACCATCACCATGAAGGGGGTATTTCATGTTTCTGACCCGAGAAAAGTGAGGGTTGATATGGAGAGCTCCCCTATCATGTCCTCTTCCTCCAAAGAAAAGATTATCACCATGGCATACAATTCTAGATCATAAGATCAGGAATACTTCTTCTTTGCCTCATTTAACTTTTCGCTAAAAAATGCAATGGACCTTCCTTCTTGACTAAGAACAGCCCCTATTGCAAACCCACCAGCATCACATTCTATTGTAAAAACTTTATTAAAATATGGCAAAACAAGAACAGGATACCTTGCTACCTTTTCCTTGAGTTCCTCAAAACCCTTATCTGCTGCATTGGTGGTTAAGCCTAAGGGTTTTGAGGAACTCAAGCAAAGCCTATTCCATCCTTCTTGCTATCTTCCTTAGGCTTAAGCACCAATGCAAAGCCTATTCCATCCTCTTCTTCAAGAGTAGTAATGAACTCTTTCTCACCCACCATCAACACACTAGGTCCAACTTGACCAGCCCCTTTCTCTTCTCCTTCGGAAGTCAGCCTATAGGTTACCCCATCCTTCTGAAAACTATAAGAGTTCTTCTCAATGTCATGGCGTGCCTTCCGGTCAAATTGCCAAGGTCTTCCCAACAAGAGATGGCAAGCGTCCATAGATAGGATATTGCATAGTATCTTATCCTTATATCCCCCTATGATGAACTCTACCCAAGCTTGCTCATTCACAACTTCCTAATGCCCCTTATTCAACCAATTGACCTTGTATGGACAAGAATGTGGAAGTCTCTCCAACTTCAATTTGTTTATAGTCTCAAGTGATATGATATTATCCGTGGAGCCCGAATCAATTATCACCTTGCACAACTTTCCCTTTACCTTGCATTGAACTCGAAAAAGAGCCCTCCTTTGGGTGGTATCTTCCTTCGCCGATTCCTTAAGAAGTGTCCTTATCATGAGACTTTCTCCCTCAGGCTCTGTCATCAACTGAACTTCTGGTGAGTTCATACTCGCATTGTCTTCCTACAAATAAGTGACCCTCCTTTCACCATTCTGAGAAGTGGATGTCTTCTGTGGACACTTATACTTCGGGTGTCCCAATTGACCACAATTGTAGCACTTCATTCCCGAGAACCTGGATCCTCTGCCTAATCCACCAAACCTTCCTCCATTAGATCCCCTTCCACCATAGCCTCCTCTGCTACTTGGGTCACCCACCTACTCCCTGGGGTTAGACTCACCTTGGGACCACTGACCTTGTCCTCTATTGCTGAAGTTTCCCCTACCTTGATCATTCCTTCCACCTCTCCCTCCTTGGTGCTAATCACCCTTCCTCTTCAACTTCTCTTCAACCTTAAGAGCAAGATGAAAACACTTCCCCACTGTATCCGAGGTCAAGAGGCTAATCTCCTCTTGTATGTTTATCCTCAAACCATTCAAATACCTGGCCACTCTTTCTGGTTCCTCTTCTTGTTTCTTTGCCCTGAGAGTCAGCCTATGGAACTCCTCCATATAGGCATTCACGTCCATCTCCCGCTGCTTCAAGCTTTGCAGCTTCTTGAACAACTGTGCCTCATAATTTGCAGGCAGAAATTGTGCCTTGATTTTTGCCTTCATCACTTCCCATGAAGAAATCAGACTCTTGCCATTTTGTATCCTTTCTCCTTGAACATAATTCCACCATGAGAGAGCAGATCCTCTCAGCCTTCCTTTTGCAATCCTTACCCTATCATTCTTAGGGACCTCATTCATCTCAAAGTGATTGGTTATTGTCTCAATCCACTCAATAACCTCCTCGTTGTTGAGACTGCCCCCATATGTGGGTAATTTTTCAGTACCATCTCCCCTTACTGACTTTAAAGCATCCACAAATGCTTTCTGGTCTGCAAGTAGATCCTTTACTGGATCTTGGTGCTGCTCTTCTTCTTCATCTCCACTAGCACCTTCTTCCATCTCGCTCTGCTTACTACTGGACTCCTTGAACTCCCTCAACTTCTCCTCCAGCAATTCCTCCATCATCTTTAAGATGACATCTGTAGTCATACCTTTGGGAGGCATGGTGTGAGCCTCAACTTTTGCTTGTGATTCCTCCGTAGACATACACTTCCCAGCAAGATCTAGTCTCGCTCTGATACCAATATGATGAGGAGACACTTACAAGAAGCCGACAACTGTCAACAACAGAGATGGAAAAGAGTATGAAGAGGGGGGAAACTACAACACTGTCGTATTAAGAATAACAGAAACTCCAACACACAACATTCTGCTACTTGAACCCAAATACTAATCATGTGTTCACACACCACTTTCAGACATGTTCAGGGAATGAAATCTGCACGTAAAAGAGCCTTAGCTTTAGAGAAGAGTCTCTGCATTGTCGACAGTATCCCGTTGTCCGAACTAGCGAAGGCCAGTTCCTCCACACCTGCAATCTTCCAATTCACTGCAACTTCTGAATTCAACATTCGGTTCAGAATTTCATTCCCCCCGCTTTGTGGCTCATCTTCCCATTCGCGGCAAGCACATAGAGATGTTGCCCCTTTCACCACATGCGCAGGCCTCCAACTTTCAACACCTCCCTGCAATCGACCAGAAACAGACTACGGTACATCATTCCTACTCGCCTCTCAACACATTCTGGTCCGTTCATGTGCAGAGCCCGCGAGTAAGAAACATGAGGAAAACAAATCACTTCCAGGCGGCAATTCAGTGGTTTGGTTCTCTTGTTGTCGAAGTATTGTCACACACCAAGGAAATGTTCAGAGATTAATTCATTCGGGCAACAAATGAATACAATGAGAATTCTTCAAATCGCTGACAGAATCAAAATAGAGTGAAATGACCATCAAACAATCAAACAATATGTAGGGAAAACGATGCTTCTTGTTTTATTATTTCATCGGAATGAGAACACACTTCACAAGTTATCAGATTCCTCCTTCTTTGATCGCAACAAAATTAGAAAAAAAAAACAACTTCCGTCACAATCTTCGCTATATTCCCCACTGCTCCTCCCATCAACATGGAGGGCATACAAATAACAAACGGAGCAGTTGCTAACTGCCCTGCAACTACCAGACCTGTAAGGGGCCTGTGAACTAACTAATGTTTACATAAACAAACTGCATAAGATATGCCCTGATTAAATAACTACCCCCAGAATAAACATTAAACACTGTTTATAAACAGAATACGTAAAAGCAGAACACAGCACTGCTGCTTCATGAGTACCTGTCGCCTTGACATGGCTGCTCCTGCAGCATGGGGGTGGCCCTCGTTATTGACAAAGGTCTAATAGAGACTGAGGTTGGGGAATGTAATTGGTCTCCCCAACATGCTTTTGAACTTGTTGTAGAGGGTGAGTTGGAGGTGCTCGAAGCCATCAGGGAAACCTATGACTCTGATGACTTCTTTTCAGGTGAAGTGAGGGTGATTGTGTCGTTCTATCAACGATGTCGAGGAGGAAAAGTCAACGGCAACTCATAGACAAGTTGGTATGCTTTTTTACTCTGCAAATATCGTTTGTGCTTTAGGCATTATGGCGGATGTGAAATGACAAGTGGGAAAATGGTGTTAACCAATGAAACTGGAACAAACAACAAAAACAGTGAGTAAAAAAATCGGTCATCAGCAAACAAAACATAATCCAACAGCTAAAGGGACGCTTATTAGGAAACATGAACCATTGATTTCAAATATGAGGTCGATCATCTCAAATAAGTAACGCCTTCAACAAAATTATAACTAATATGTATGACTAATTAAATTGACAAAAATGTTTAAATTTTTAAAAAAAATTAATATAAATTATTCATAAATTAAAAAAAAATTGACAATCAATATTTTTATTTAAACATAAAATAAAAGACATTAAAATAATCAAATCATCATAAAATAATTCATATGATAAATAGGAGTGACCCTCAATTTTCCAAACTTGTACTAAATTGGTGTTTTTTAGGGAGCTTAGTTGTTGCCCTCAATTAATATGTCTTGAAAACTTACACCACCTCTTCTTTGTCTGTAATTTCTCTTGCATAGAAAGTATAAATGTCTTTGCAACAACTAATTACTAGCAATTGCACATTTTTTTGCATGCAACGCCGATAGGTTTTTATTTTTAATTTAAAATAGGAAATTTAGAATAAATATTCTTTTACATTGAAGTTTAATTTGATTGTTTATATAGGAAGTAAATTTGTTGCAAGTAAATGTTAGAAAACAATAAGGAAATTACCGTTATGTAACATATTTAGACTTGTTTATCATATATGTGACTATATCATTGTTGATTTAGAAAATACATTCAAAACAACTTAATCTATGTAGACTTTCAAACACTTCACCATAACAACATTTTGGTGACATAGATTAGATACAAGACTTAAATTTGAGATCTAAATCTAATCATTTTCTAATTATAAACAATGAATAAATTATGTGTACAAAAATTTAGAAATTTTAGTCTTGAAATCATGTTAGTACTGGATCTTGAATTTTAGACTTCCCACCTTTAATTGATAAATTAAAAATAAATGTGAAAATTAAACCAGAAATGCCTTACATGAATACAAATTTGACATGTGACCTAAAATTAGTAAAACTTGCTCTCCATAAAATAGTCACACCATTAATTCCCATAAGCACCTATATTGATGGAAACATACCCACATGCAGAAAACTATAAAAAAATCCACCATAGACAAGAACCAGATCCAACACTACCCACAACCAATGATACAGCCTAAATACCAATAATTTCACCAAGCACAAACATTCATGGCTACATGCACAAGACTATAGCCTGGATACGAAGGAATAGAAACAGGTTCCAATTCATGAAAAACAATAGGAATAAAAACATTATCGAAAATCAGTGATAACAGAAAAATGGTAATAACTTCGATATATACCCAAATTCATGACATATATCCTGCTCACAAAATTATTGAAAACAAGATTCCTTATGAAAAGCAATATATTACATAAATTTTTCTTGGGAGCTCTTCTCAGGGGTGTAGTCCTACCCCTTCCACTCTACACTTCAAACAGAAATATTCCTTAGAAACATCTCTTAAATTTATGAGAGAGCCCGCCATTGTTTCCTTATGCGAACTACTATCACTACTAAAATTTATTTCAATGTGAGAGAGGCCGCCATTGTTTCTTTAAACGAATTGCAATCATTACAAAGCTATCACAAATAAAATTTAATCATTCAACAATAAACAAAGCATAGAGAACTATAAAAAGAATCATGCTTGTCATGCAAAGCATCTGTAAAAACTACTAGTTAAAGCACAAAATAGTGATAATCAGATCTCATGAAACCCCAAAAAGCTATATAATTTCAAATATGAGGCCTAATCACAAGATCAAAAGCCTTTAAAGTTTCATGCATACGATGTCATGTTGCAAAGATAATTAGAAGGAAAAGTAGTACATTTGTAGCATAGAAAAAAACAGAGATAGACTCTAACAAAATCAGATAAGAACCCAAAAGATGTGCTTGAAAAAAAAATCTACAAGTTGCTATTTTTTATTTTCAAATAGTTTGCTAATTTCTAATGAAAAAAGAGGGACTGATTTTGAAATAGTTTGCTAATTTTCAATTAAAAAAGAGGGGAAAAAACTGAAGTGTTTTTCATTATGGGAAAAGAAAATTTTTTCAGAAAGAGAGCTGAGAACTATCGGACAAAAAAAAGTTATTTCCGAGAGCAAAGCCCCACACAAAGCCTATCGACTTAAAAATCTAGCAATTTTTATTTTGTGAATACATAAAATTTGATCCGTTTTCTGTATTGAACATTAGAATAGAATTAAACAGACGGAAAATCAGAAATTCTATTGTTAATGATTGAATTAATCAGAATTCATTGCTGCCGCCTAGCTATTGTTGTCGGAGGAAGTAATGATTTAATTGAGGCAAACCAAATGCAATGAATGGGATTCGAATCAACGCGAAGAAGTGAAGCCTTACGGCAAAGCTATACTGTATAAATGCTGAACTCTGAGGAGCTAGTTTCTCTTTTCCGATATTTTACAATACTATTAGTATTTGAAAACGTAGTGGTCCTATGGTCTAGTGGTGAGGACATTGGACTCTGAATCCAGTAACCCGAGTTCAAATCTCGGTAGGACCTTTTCATCCGTTTTAGGCCGTTTGTAAATAGTTTGCTAAAAAGCCATAAATACTAAATAAAGTATTGAGAAAAGTTTTTGCTATTTTTTCCGTCTTCATAATATGGATAAATTTTTTAATTTAATATTAATATTACATATCTTCGAAAGTTATAAATACTGAAAAAAGTATGGAGAAATGTTTTTGTATAATAAATTTTATTGTACAATTGATAATATGGATAATATTTTTAGTATAATACTAATATCACATATCTTTAATTTAGGATTTTGATGCTAATGAGAAAAAATTAAGTAGAAATTATATATCAAGAAAGTATCTTGTATCAAATATCAGAAACGTATCCAATATTCAATACGTAATGGATATATACTTATAATATATAATATATGATATATTAAATATATTATAATTATAATATTAGAACATATCTAATATCTTTGACATGGATTCCAAAATTCACAATGGTGCCAACATTTTATCGTTGGTGCCATTGTGTAGGTATTGGATATCATATCTATATCTGATATTTGATACATAAAACCTTCAAATTGTAATGCATTACATATGGAATAGGGAGAGAGACAAAGATGTGTGTGTGTGTGTGTGTGTGAGAGAGAGAGAGAGGGAGGGGGGGGCGGGGCGGGGGGGTGTAATGCCCAACTAAGGAACTCTAGAAGACAACAATATTCTAACCCAAATAAAGGTGCAATTTTTTTTATAACAATCAATGCATTTTCCTTAAATATGAATACATCATTTACTTAAACACCCATTTCATTATGTGAAAGTATCAATGCAACATCATATAACTAAATTACTCATTAAACATGAATGCATAATTAACCACTTAATCCTAGGTCCTCTTAGGGTTCCTAACATCGCTACCTAAGTAACACTCCACAACACATCTAATCATCAAGATACATTAATGAATTAAAAATCTAAAACACTAATGGAATACATCATAAGAATTCTAAGCATTAATTACCTTATTGCTAGGTTGATTTTATAGCACCAAACTTAAGAGTTCCTAAAGTCTTTCTTTACCAAATTAACATCATCATACGATCACTTAAGATAACCAATTTGTTTAACTCTAGCCTGGTCATTTCACTTTCTCATACACTTAACATTGATTAATCACTAGGATAACTAGCTCTATTCATCATCTAATGAATTCCTTATTACATAATTATTCATTAAATACAACTACTAATATCATATATTCTAGCCTATAAGTACATTATTCACCATTACATATACACCAACATTAAGTGACCAAATACATTAAGATTCTTCCCAATTCTAACATAACATTCATTCAATCACATAGAAATTTCGTCTCATCACTTATTAATCCGCATTACATAATCAAATTTCACATCAAATACATTTACAACACCATCTATCCTAATCATCATACATAAGGTACTTATTTACAATTGCATTGTCATGATCATAATTACAACCATCTCCTAAAAGGAGTATATAGATTACATCAATATACATGTGAGTAAAATATGGCATATGATAGAAATATGTACAAAATGAAGACTACTAATGCAATAAGAATGAAGGTACTAGTGCAAGGATCCATCCACGCAATCATGAATAGAACAAAACCTCGATAAAGAAATATCACTACCACCCAACCACATGGAACCCAGAGGCCCACTCTCACTATGTTAAGGAGGTAGACACCAAGGCCCACACAACACAAGAAATCCAAACCAAACATCAAGGAAGTGACCAATTTCCAACAATACAAAGAAATACAAGCAACATAAACAAGGCATAGGCTACCAGAGGCGAATCACAAACCAATGGAAGGGACTCTAGGATACATGTAGGAAGAGTGTCATCACATAGCCTCCTTCTTGAGTTACCCTAGTTTGGTCCCTCTGGACTATGGCCCTCAAGACTCTTGAGTTACCTTAGTCAAGTCACTCTGGACCCCGACCCCCAAGTGAGACTCATGTGGAACCAAACAATCTTTCTTGAGGACAAGGGGGTTTGATCATGCTAGTCTTCATAGGCGTCTTCTCCCACTCCCATCCTTAGATTGTACTAGCACTCAAGGCATAGGAAAAGAAACATTATTATCTTGTTTAATTTGTATCCCTCTAGTTCATTTATTAGGTTATCACTTGGTTACAAAACTCATCAATTGATTACCCTGATCTTGCCACTTTAGGGCCTCAACCCCCATTGAGAGCCACTCAACTTACCATGCATCTAGGTTCCCTATCACTTATGATCAAATGAAATTAAAGAAGCATACATAATTCATATACAAATGAAATAGAATATCATCATGAATCCATTCCATAAGATAAAATCACATAATCTGAACATGGACTTTCTCCAAGTCTCATATCCAAATATGGTTAAGTTTAAAACTTCAATTGAAAGCATAACTTCATGATTTTCTGAATAAAAAATAAATAGGGAGCATAAGAACTTCAAATACAAGACATATACACATAAATCACATTATCATGATTCCATAACAACAAATGGGATCATATAAAACTGAATCAAGAAATTTTACAAAGCCTATCACAAAAATAAGTGCTAATCTCAAATCAAGAATCATATCTAAGCACAACTTGCACATAAAGAACATGAAACATATTGACCATGATAATTTCAATTAGATTTTTCAAACTTCAAATGATTGATAAAACAAAGTACAAACTGATCCCTAAGCCATTGGTATGCATTAAAAGACACAAAAGGTCAAAACCCCTACTTGCAGTCCAAAACTATGTAACTGTTGACCAAATAATACAATCTTCAGGCATCAATTTGGCCCTAAAAGTGAAATCAAACAAAGACCCATTTGATATCTACATGTTTTACATTTAGAAAGATAATTATTTTGACCCCAAGACACGAAAATTGAAAACAAAATAATGTTTTCAAAAAATAGATTTTAAAAAAAATAGGAAATAGATAGGGCAAAACAACAAGTTTGAAACATTATTTTTAGAATTTCATTGCGATTCAAAATATAGATTTAAATTATTATTCTAACACCAAAATAATTTAAAATAAATAGACAAGCAATAAATAAGATGGTTTTAAACCCTACCTCAAATCATATGAAGAAACAATGAAGAGGATAGAAGAAGAAAGAAGCCTGAATGATGATGCAATCCAACTCCAATGCACAACAACAACCCCAAACATAAATCTCAAGAAATCTAAGGCCAATAGTATTCCAAATAAAATTCAAAATCTCTCTCTCCAATCCAACAAAGAAATCCCCAAACCAAACTCCTCCAAGAGCAATCAATGTTTCTCAAAATGAAATACAATCTCTTCTTCAAAATTTTAGAAATGAATCCCACCAAAAACTCTAGTCCCCCTCAAAAACTTAATGAGAAAATAATACCAATAGTCTACCCAAAAGTTGTGTGGGAAAAGAAACCACTTCATAACTAATAGGAATTAAAATAACTCCATTATTATTATGCTCATAAAACATTTCCCTTTCAAACACATAATATTAATTAATAAGTACAATTATGCACACACATATATATTTATGCATATTTATTAATCATAATAAATAATCATTATTAATGCACACAAAGAGTAAATATCTCATTTAACCTATTATCAATTAATAGTTGTATACAATTATATATGAGAGAGGTAAATAATAAACATATATACCAATTAACCTTTAATTAATTTAATAATAATTCAGGACTATATAAGAGAGAGTATAAATAGTCAATAAATACTAATTTAGGACATTAGACCAAAACCAACACTAATCAAAATCAAAATCAGAGAGAGAGAGATTCCAAGGTCTCTTTAGAATTGGTAATGCTTGATAACCCAACATATGGACTACTTTTACAACTTGAGAAGCTCTACAAAGTTTGTATATTTCCACAAATTCTTATAGAGATGTAATCAAAAATAGTTTGTGCTCAACAACTCTAGTGTCTTATCTCTTCTAAAATATCCTACTAAATCACCACTTTGTTAATCTTTGATCAAATTTTCTCTCATTGAGCTAGTAGGAATGCACAACTTGTTATCTTTGAAAAAATATATTTTGAATTAAATAAACAATCTTATTATATCCATACTTTCCAATTCACCACAACTTCTCCACTATCAACTCAATTAGCAAATGTTATCTCCTACTCAATGCATCAATAAAATTTGTTTAACCTTTTACTTAGATAATTCAAAAAAATACAATTGTACAAAAATAATACCCAACTCATACGTCTATAATATATTTTGTCTTAAATATTTAACTATTATAATGCTTAATGACCAAAATGCAACATAAATTCTTTTGGAAACTTATAATTGTTTTCATGGTGTCATCCTATGTGACACCTTATTAGGTAAACTCACTCTTTCTATTAGGTCCATCTAGTGATTGATACTCCTTGTATTAATGGTAATCTATATAAAGTTTTGATATGATATCCTTACATTTTATTCATAGATATTAAATTTATTCTTACATATATTCTCTTCATCTACAATGGTGTTTTTGGTGCTTGCAATATTATATATATTATATATAGAAAGAGTAGTAGCTCTATAACACAATATAGATTCTTTTACTACAAAGAAAAAAAATCACATATCACAAGCGATCCATAAAACATGGCCTATTTCTTGAGGATTTATTCAAAATGATCATGCCTACATATGTATGTATATGAATTGGAGGAACTATAGTTAACATACCAAAATAGAAATATTTAATCTAGACAACCAAAATGAGATCATCAACCTCAATCACTAATGAATATAAGAATCGAACTATGTGAAAGTATATATTAGCCTAAACAAAATTAGAACTATGAATCAAACATCATGTCATCATATTTTGTCTCAATAATGAATATAAGAAGGTATATGTTAGCCTCTAGAAACTAGTGAAGTATACCCTTACAAGAAATAAGATCATTATGCAATTGTCCATGACATGCCTATAACTCAAATATACCCTTACAAGAAGTAAGATCATTATGCAATTGTCCATGACATGCCTATAACTGAAATAGGTAAACGTGATAACTTTGTGCATTATGATGATATTCGTGTTGATAAATTTTAATACTTTGTTCATTTGAGTCTTAGAAGATAATTATAATGTTGGATATTCATATGATTTCAAATCACATCTTCTAGACAAGGCATTTCTAATGGTTTTGATTCATCCTTTGACCCAAAAGTGAGTCAGGTGTTAAAAAAAATTGGACGCTAAAAGAAATGAAGTCGCCTATCATTTTTTATGTCCTCTCCACGATAGCGAAGGCACATTGCATGAGCTAGGCTTTTGTAACTTGTTCTACTAATGCTTAAACAAGTATCCATTTATAAGTGAGAAAAGGGAATGTAGCTATCAAGAATGGCAGATCATGTTTGCATTCAAACCCATGTCGCTAAAAGATGGAGGATTTATGGCACGTCGCAAAAAAATGTAGAAGATTTATGGTTTCTTACGTACTACAAGAGAAAGTACAAGATTTTTTTCCAAGCCATAACCACGTGCTTAGTCAATTTTTGGGTGCATTTTCAATGTGGAGTCTCATTAATGAAGTTCATTATTCTTTTTTCTAATCCACTAAAGCTTTAACTTTATCTTAGTTCCATATATAATGTGAGATCATGTGTTGTGGGGATCTTTCTTTGTGCTTAATTTCATGATTGAATATTAAGGGCTTGTTTAGTTGCTAGAATTGAGTTGGAATTGAGAAATTCAAATACTAGAATTTTCAAATTTGCTATTTGTTTTTAAAAAATGAAAATGGAATAGGGTTTTCCAAATTCTCATTTTGGTCCAAAATGAGCATATGAATCTTTCACCTCAAAAGGTGGAATTGGAAAATCAATTCTAGTTCTATTTTTTGATAAATCAAATTTTATAAAAAATTTGGGTCCACAAATTGTCTATTGATCTTTTGCCTCTCTCGTCCACATATCTAATCATGTTATTTTGTTATTTTTCCCTTGTGTGGAGGTCTCCCGGTTGAAATATTTGTAGGTTTTCCAGTTGTTTTACCATTGTGCCAAGGACTTCGGATTGATTGATTTGCAGGTATTTGCCAAAATTCTTCTCAAACAGATTTCTATAGATATATTTGAATCTCAAAGTCCAGTTAGGTGTCTAGGTTTCATGGTCATTTTTCTAAATATCTCTGTGTATTTTCTTTTATTAGTCGTCTTTGATCAAAACATGGTTATATCTTCTCTTTGTATGGTCATTTTTTATTTCCATGGCCAATTTTGAGAAAATGCATCTTCTCACTCATCTTCTAGGTGAACCAAACGGTTCCACCCTTATTCCAAAAACCATTTTTGGGATTTAAAACTTCCTAAATTGGCAAATTCCACTATTATAGAAATCCAACATTTTAAAATTCCAGCAACCAAACGGGACCCTACAAGAAAATGAGGAATCTCTTATGACAAAAGTATCTCCTAAGAGTGCAATATAAAGAAATAGGGGATAAGGCACTTGGAGGGGGTGTTAGTTTAAGAACATGGAAAAGGATATAAGTGTTAAGAAGACATTATATTGTGAGATAGGAAAGAGGCTATAAAACCTTTGCAGAATTCATAACAAAGATCATCCTTGAGTAATTTTTATGATAGTAATAATAAAATCAAGGTAAACTGAGGCAACATAAAGGTTTTCTTACAAATAACTTTGTTGAGATATTTGATATTTTAGTAATGATAGTATCATCTTGTCATTTGTTTGTCAAGTGGCATAAACTTGATTGTTTGTACTTCTCACAAAATTAGCTTCTTCATAATTAGGGTCGAATTCTTCATCTTTAGTGGTCTTGGAGACTACTTCCTTATTTGATGTCCTAGTCCTCACATTTCTCATTTCATAAGCAGTAAGAGAACCTAACAATTCATCCATTATAAACTTATCTAAATCTATAGCTTCTTTAATACCAAAAAATTTAGGATCATACCTTAGTGGAAGAGATCTAAGAACTTTCTTTACAATCACAACATCCTTGACTTCTTCACCTAATTATATGATAGCATTGTCTATTTCATCTTCTTGGAGTAGGTAGTCAACAATAGTTCTTCTTTCATCCTCAAACTCTCAAACCTACATATGTAGGTTTGTAGTCTTGTTTGCTTTACTTTTTCATCTTCATTAGGATACTATGAAGATTTTCCCAAATCTCCTTACCATATTTGCAGGCATCACCTTTACAAATTTTGAATTTGATAATCCACATAGAATGACATTCTTTTCTTTAGCATTCCTCTCATATGCTTTTTAATTGGTTGAATATGTTGGACTAGCAGGAGTCGTATATCCATTTACAACTGATTACCAAATATCTAACCTTAATGAGGATAGACAAGCTTCCATCCAAATGCTCCAAAAAGAATAGTATGTCCCATTAAAAAATGATGCCTTGTTGGATGAGGATCCTTCTTGAATTTTCATGTGTTCCAAACCAAGATCTACCTTCAATTGTTAGGTTGTACCAAGGAACCTTGCTCTAATAATTATTATTAAAGACACCAATATACTAAGAGCGGGGGTGAATAAGTATATCATCAAATTTATTACCTTTTTATCTTTGTCTACCAATAATAAATTTTCTATTATGAACAATCTAAGAATGCAATCAATAAACATAACCACATAAGAGCACATGACACCAGATATCACATGTAAACTCTAGGAGGGAAAAACCATGGTGAGAAATATTCTTGGATCTATTATCTGAATCCAACCTCACAATACAATTGAAAGTTATGAAGGTAAAAACTTCAAGAGACACCAATCCATCACCAATACATCAATTTTAGGGCACCAACCTAGAGAAGACACTAATCCCCTCACTACATCAATTAGGAAACTAACCCAATACATCAGAAGGCTACAACCTTATAACACTCGAGAGGCAAAAACCTCATATGAATCAAGAGGCAACAACCTTGAATTCAGAATCATACATACCTCTATCTAAGACATAATGAAACTTGTAATTGTACTTTTTCATTTACCGACCTCTCTTTGGTCCATGTAATTTTCTCTATAACATCCTCTTCACCACTACATAAAAAGATAGAGCATGGTCAACACAACTTAATATATTGGTAACCTCTCAGTTACACATTTCACACTCTCACTCCACCATATACAATAAATATTATTCTCTATCATTTGTATACATATGTGCATCATCTTTATGTCAACCAAGAAAATAAAAATCCACTAAACACGTTGACCTATAAGTAGATTTAACTGCAGCAACCTTAACAAGTTGGCATGTACTACATTTTCTCCACTACTTCATAGTCATGCCAAAATGTTCAAACTCAAAAGTAGGAATTAGACATTTGTCCACTTTAAATTTTGACCATTGATCTCTTCCTTTCACAACACAATGGATGAATGAGATGTAATCTAGTGAACTATAAGAAACTTTCTTACTCACCCTGCCACAGACACATGGTGCCCTATTGTAGTTCTACAAGACTCCTTTGGTCCCACCATATTTCCACGATAGGGGCATAGGGACTGTCATATTACAAGATCATTTAGTGAGAATGACTAGATCTTAATGTTGAATAGCTTTTCATCAAGGTTGTCTTAAAAAATGTACCAAGACCATGACACACATCTTTGCAACTAGAAGAATTGATCCCATCTAGAAAATCTTCTAACAGTACATTGGTTGTTGATCTACCATCAATCTTTGGTACATGTCACTTCTTGATAGTACCTGGGTAGACAAAGGATGTCCCACCCAAGAAAGTGCACCAAGATGGGGGTCCAAAAAGATGCCAAATTATTTTTGGCTCCCATCAAGGCATTTGGCACAAGACAAATAGGTTTGGCATGCCAAGCCTAAGGTTTGATCACACCAAACCTATTTGGTGTACACCAAATATGGAACATAACATATAAGGTGTACATCATATATGGCATGTACCATATATGGTGTGCACCACATTTAGCATTTGCAAAATATGGTGTGCAACATGTATGGTGTGTATCATATAAGACACGCACCATGTATGGTGTGCACCATATTTGGCATGTGCCAAATATGGCACACACAATTTATATGGTGTGTTCTATATATGGTATGTTCCATTTTTGGCGTCCACTAAATGCTCTACATTGGAGAATCGATTTCCCTTTGTATATCTCTCTCCCATTTTGATCAATTTCTTCAAACTCAAGTCAAATGCAATCTCCGAGCAAGAATACATTCATGAAATACAACATTAAAGTAGATTTCATGTATATATTGGCAAGATGTTTGAGGGTGGCTTTTGATCTCTAGGAGTTATAATTTAGATTCTATGTTTTTGAAGATCATATAAATTTTCAGACTTAGTCAAATTTTAGTAATCAACATGCTCCTATTAGTATTCTTGCACTCTCTCCATCCCACTCTCTTTATCTCCTCAAAACTCTCTCTCTCTCTCTCTCTCTCTCTCTCTCTCTCTCTCACATGCAGAGGGTTGGGTGGATGTTTGAGAACAACTCTTTATAAGGTATAAATTGATTTGTTTAAGCCCATACCCCAACACCATACAAGCCTCAAGTGACTTGAAACTTGAAACTACACACACACCTTCCTAGTGGAAAAACTGATTGTATTTGGTTGTATTAAGATGGATTCAAAGGGATTTAATAGGTTTTGTGTCTCCAAGAAAACTCAATCACTCCAAAGTCCCAAAAACTCCAAACATGCCTAATTGCCCTCTAGTAGGTCTCCAGCAGTATAGAAAGGTGATTTACTCACAAACTTCCCAAAGTACCAAACAAAATAAATGTATTTTTAGACACCCTTTTCATCATTTTTCAACATATCTCAGACTCAGTATTCATATTTTTGGACCAACTACCAGATATGCTAATTGTGCCTCCAAATCAAGCATAAAACATGATCATTTAATAAAGCAAGTAGTAGTTTTATCTACCCCCAATCCTTAAGACTTTCAAAATTCATTTAAAATGGTTCAAAAAAAAGTAATATTGTTTTATTTTGATCCTCATACCAATACAAACATAAGATCCCAAAAATGGTCTCAAACTAACCCTTAAACCAAGGGTTTCTCAAATCCTATACTTCCACTCAACTCCAGGCTTGACTAAGGGTTGATTCACATTTAGATAAAAAATCTAAAGCTATCCAAACTCTTAAATAGCCCTCTCCTTCAAATAGATCTTTTGTTGTTGCTCACTAGCAACCAACTTCATAACCCTTCAACACACTTGAACTTGGTGATCACTTGCCCTTCCTTCACTCATCTGCATAAAATAAGGTTAGATATGTATAATACATGTCATGTTTAGATCATCCCATGATAAACAGTGCATATCATTCATGGATTAGAACACAAACTGTCACTTAGAAATAAGGAAAACTTAAAAACCAATCAGAATAAATGATGAAAACTTTGAATCAAATTCTTCCTCAAAGAATTAATCTTGTTTGGATGATATAATATGTATTCCTACTTCATTAAAAACCAAAACAATGAACAACGAGATCAAACTATGCCAAGAAATACATAAATGACAGCAAAAATTTGAGTTTTATTGGCAATTTATTGCTCTTCCATACACCAGTGAATACCCTAACTGCATCATGGCTTACAATGACTCCAAAAAAGTTTTAAAACCTTCCCTTTAACCATCCCAACTTATTTGGATCGGTTTCTTTTCATATTTAATCTTAAAACTAGTTTTCCTCCTAATGACTCCTAGTCATTAGGATTCAAAAGTTTGAATTTACCAACTTACAAATTATTTCTTAAAATAACTAAACAACTTGTCAAACTTGTCAAATAGGTACTTAAGATTCTATCAACCACTCCTAAACCATACTAAGATTATTAAGGATCCAATTTACTTTGTTTCATCATTATGCCTTTATAACACCATTGATGATCCTAAGGTCCTTAACAGGCCCTTTAGGATTTATTATATGTTTATCATTTTTAAAGCCTTCAAAGGCCATGATTGGATTCAATACATTCCAATTGATTTTTCTAGACACCTCCATGCCTTTTCTTTGTTATTTTTTCTTCATAGGCCTCATGTCATGCTCTGATGCTCCTGCATCATACTCCTTGCCTTGAAAGAAACTCTTGTCCCAAGAGTTAGGATCTTGCCACTTGCCTCCTTTGCTATGATTTTTTGGATAAGGAATTAACTCTCCCAAATTTACTTGCTTCCTCTTATGCCAACCTGCATAATCATTACACAAAATATCAATTTGAAAACATGGTTTTGACTGTCCCCTTCTAGGACCTTGCTGCCTGATTTGTTTTTCTCCTTGTACCCTGTTATCTCTTCCATCTCCTTGATTTTTATGATCCTTCATCACCTTATTAATACCTCTTCTATTACCCCTCTGGATAGGGAAATCAATATCCCCCACGTTGATACTTTCAAAATTTAGACTGTTCTAATTTTTAAGACTCCCTTGCTACCCATTCATGACCAGAATTGTATGTTTCACTTCTTCATGAACCCAACCAGTATCATGCTCTTCTTTACCCTGAAAAATATTATCTCTAAAGCACATGATGATATTCTCATTCCTCCTGCAAGCTAAAGGTTTTAATTTATATCTTTCTCTACCTTTATTCACAATATAAGTGTCAGAATACCCATCATGAAAAGTTCTCCTAGCCCACTACCAAGGTCTACCCAATATCATATGCCCACAAGTCATTGGCATGACATCACACATTACTTGATCAGTATAAGGACCAATTGAAAAATCAACAAGAGCTCTTTGACTAACCTCTATATTCATCACTTGATTAACCCAAGTGGCCTTGTAAGGGTTAGGATGATCTACTATTTTCAATCCTAATTTAGTCACCATATCAACTGAAACCATATTATTGTGTTCCCCTGAATCAACAATAAAAGTAAATACCTTGCCTTTAACAAAACATCTTGATCTAAAAATTCATGTTTTTGTTAGTGACTCTCCTTTCCTTATAAGTAGATATTATCCTTCTTATGGTAGTAGTAAGTGAGGTTCCTACTTCTCTTCTTCGTCGTGAACTAGATGCACTCTTCTATCTTTCTGACCTAAATCATTCCACTTAGGACACTTGAAAGATTGATGACCCACCTCATTGAAATGAAAAAACCTACCTGTAAAGACTCCACTTCCTCTTCCTCCTCCAAATCTACCACCTATGTGGTTATATCCTCCTCTTGTCTCTGAAGTAGACCCCTTGTCCTTGTCTTTGTCATTTTTGCCTTCATAATCAAAAAAATTCCTTCTACCTCTTCCTCTCATAGAAGATCCTCCTTTATTGATATTTTGTCTCTCTTGCATCCTTTTTATCTTCTCTTCTTCCCTCACTACAAGCTGAAAGTATTCCCTCATTATTTGTGGTATACTTTGTCCAATCTCATCTTGAACATTTAGTCTAAGCCCATTAATGTACCTGGCTATCTGCTCATCCTCCTCTTCATATCCTCCTTTGATACTCAGCTTATGGAACTACTCACTATATGAGATCACATCCATTTCTCTTTGCTTTAGATTTTGTCTCATCCTCTTTGTTTGCATCACAAAATCATTAGGCAAGAATTGATTCTTGACCATTCCTTTCATCCTCTCCCAACTAGTGATTCTTCCCAATCCTCTGGCCACTCTCTCTGATTGAAAACTTGTCCACCATGTCAATGATGTACCTCTCATCCTTGACTTAGCAAAATTGACCTTATTATCTTCATCCATGTCATCTAACTCAAAAAAAATTCTAGGGATTTTAACCAACCCAAGACTTCTTCACTTTCCATTCCTCCTTGATAAAAATGCAAACTGGTAGTACCCTTGTGATTTTTACCTTGTACTACTTTTATCAACCTTATGAATATCCTCTCCTCATGATCATTTGCTTCCCCATGACCCCTATTTTCTTGTCCCTCATTGTTTTCTCCTTCCTCCTCATGATTCTCCTCATGACTTTCTTCTCTCCTTGGTTCTCTCTTCTCTTTCTCCAACCCTTATATCCTCTCAATCAGATGTAATATCTCCCTCTATTTTTGTATTTCCTCTCTTTCCCTAGCAGCCTCTAGTTCTCTCTTTTCCCTTCTCTCTTTTTCTAATTCTTCTCTAAACATTTCTAACTCCCTTGCAAATTGATTTTTAGGTGCCATGACTTGTCCTCTTTCCTTGATGTTGTCAAATCTTTAGTCTCATTACCTTCAACCTTCACTCTTTATCTCCTTCATGCAAGGTTCAACTCGGGAACTCACATCAAAGGATATGCTTGAAACTCTAAGGGTTCTCCAAGGATCCCAATACACCAAAGGTCAAAAGATTTTGTCCTCACACTTCACCTAAGATACTCCTAGGCTCTCATACCACCTAATGCAGAGGGTTGGGTGGATGTTTGAGAACAACTCTTTATAAGGTATAAATTAATTTGTTTAAGCCCATACCCTAACACCATACAAGCCTCAAGTGACCTAAAATTGCACACACACCTTCCTAGTGGAAAACCTGATTGTATTTGGTTGTATTAAGATGGACTCAAAGGGATTTAACATGTTTTTTGTCCCCAAGAAAACCCCAACACTCCAAAGTCCCAAAAGCTCCAAACAGGCCTAATTGCCCTCTAGTAGGTCTCCAGCAGTATAGAAAGGTGGTTTAGTCAAAAAATTCCCAAAGTAGAAAACAAACTAAATGTATTTTCAAACACCCTTTTCATCATTTGTCAACATATCTTAGACTTGGTATTCAATTTTTTGAACCAACTACTAGGTATGTTGACTGTGCCTCCAAATCAAGCATAAAACTTGGTCATTTAACAAAGCAAGTAGCAGTTTTATCTACTCCCAATCCTCAGGGCTTTCAAAAGTCTTTGAAAATGGTTCAAAAATAAGGAATTTGGTCTTATTTTGACCCTCAAACCAATACTAACATAAGATCCTAAAAATGGTCTCAAACTAGCCCTTAAACCAAGGGTTTCTCAAATCATTTACTTCCAATCAACTTCAAGCTTGACTAAGGGTTGATTCACCTTTAAATAAAAAATATAAGGCTATCCAAACTCTTAAATACCCCTCTCCTTCATATAGATCTTTTTCTATTGCTCACTAGCAACCAACTTCATAACCCTTCAACACAGATTCTCGGTGATCACTTGCCCTTTCTTCACTCATCTACATAAAATAAGGTTAGATATGTATAATAAATGTCATTTTTAGATCATCCCATGATAATTCATGCATATCATTTATGGAATGATCCATTTCATGGATTAGAACACAAACTGTCACTTAGAAATCAGGAAAACTTAAAAAGCAATCAAAATAAATGATAAAAACTTTGAATCAAATCCTTCCTCAGAGAATTAATCTTGTTTGGATGATATAATATGTATTCCTACTTCATTCCAAACCAAAACAATTAACAATGAGATTAAACTATGCCAAGAAATACATAAATGACTACAAAAATCTGAGTTTTATTGGCAATTTGTTGCTCTTTCGTACACCAATGAATACCCTGACTGCATCATGTCGTACAATGACTCCAAAAAAGTTTTTAAACCTTCCCTTTAACCATACCAACTGATTTGGATCATTTTCTTTGCATATTTAATCTTAAAACTCATTAAAACCAGTTTCCCTCCTAATGACTCCTAGCTGTTGGGATTCAAAATTTTGAATTTACCAACTTACAAATTATTGCTTAAAACAACTAAACAACTTCTCAAACCTGTCAAATATATCCTTAAGATTATATCAACCACTCCTAAACCCTCCTAAGGCTATTAAGGATCCAATTTACATTGTTTCATCATTATCCCTTTATAACACCATTGATGATCCTAAGGTCCTTAATAGGCCCTTTAGGATTTATTACAGGTTTATCATTTTTAAAGCCTTCAAAGACCATGATTGGCTTCAATACATGCCAATTGATTGTTCTAGACACTTCCATGCATTTTCTTTATTCTTTGTTCTTCATAGGCCTCATGCCATGCTCTGATGCTCCTGCATATATATATATATATATATATATATATATATATATATAGACACACACACACACACACACTTGGCCTTCTTAGGAGAGAAGCTTTCTTCAATGGAAAATATTTCCTTCAAATTACCTTGGATACTTGAAAGAATGATTTGTGCATTAGCACTTGTCATCTTTATGTTGTGCGAATTAGATTGGTTTAATGGTGGGTTTGTATTCTAATGTATAGATCCCCCTAGAATTTGGTGAGTGATCTACATCCTTGTATTTATCACCACACACACACGCATATTCTCCTTCCCTCCCCTTTCTATCTCTCCTCCTTCCATTCTTCCTCTCTTCCTCTCTATCTCCCCCTCCCTCCTTACCCCCCTTATTTCTCTAGGTTTCCCCCTTCATCCCTCTCCACCTCTCTAACCATATCTCATCACCCACCTCTCTTTTTCCCCCTATATATATCTCACTCCTCTCTTTCAACATCAAAGTATATGATGTCTCTCTCCCACTCTAAGCTTATTGTCTCTATGTCTTCCCCCTCTCTAGCTCTCTCCCTCCCTCTCCACCTCCCTCCCCTCCCCTCCCCTCCCCTCCCCCTTACCTATCTCCTCCTTTTCTCTCTCCCTTCATCTATTTATATTTCCCTCTCCCTATTTGTATAGGGTTTAAGGTGCAAGATTGATGGTACAAGGTTTAGAGTACATAAGGTTGAGGGTATTTCCTATGTTAATACCTTTCTCTCTTTCTCATCTCTCTAGGTTTTTTCTTCTCTTTCTTCCTCTCTCCCTCTATATCTCCCCATCCTCCTTTAAAACCCATCTCTCTCTGTAATACCCCAAAAATGGGCTATAAGTTCATTAATCTCCTACATCTTCAATTCGAACGAAATCGACATCAAAGTCCTAACCTAAGGCACATCTAAACATCATCGAATCATAATTGATTATCTTAAATTTTGCATCAGGGAATATTCCTAGTAATATTCCTAATTATCTTAATTATCTTTAATTTAATGATTATTTGGCGATAAATCACATTTATCCTAAGTTTGATTAATTGAATATTTTCATATTTAATTAATTAGATTTAATATTTGCCACTTAATTGTGTAATTAAATTTAATTATATCTATTATTAATTGTATTATTTAATTTTGACAATAAATCAAAATTCCTATCTTTAATTGATTAAATTCTTATTTAATTAATTAAAACATGTTGTCATTATTTAATAATATAATTTTTAATAAAAGTTTGGTAAAATAGTTAATTAACCCATAAATTAATTATTTTATTTCAAAAATCAGTTGAGTTGAGGATAAATCACTTTATTTATTTATTTAATTCTTAATTATTATGCATATTCAAAAGAAACAGTTAAACTCCAAATCAGAAAAGCAATGCAAGTTATTGACTTTTTGGAACTCAACATCCTTTTAGAGTTCAAAAAGCTGATCTAAACTCTAATTTGAGTTAAAAAGCTATTTTTGCATGTTTTTGCATGATTTTGAGAATTAACTATCTTTCATGATCAGATAACTCAAAAATCAAGATGAGTTAATTTGAGTGATTTGTGGCTTTTCCCATGCACCTCCAAAGCCCTGGATTTCTATAAAACAAGGCTTTAGCTCTTCACAAATCATCTCATATTTTGCACAATCACGCTGGAGAATTGGAATTGAAGAATCAAAGCTCTTGCGAATCGACATCTTTGTGAGATCAATCTTATTTATTTTTTTTGCATTCATTTAGATTCATATTGCATATCATTTCTAGATTAGCATAGCATATCAGTTTTCAATAGCATAGATTCATATCAAGTTTTTATCATTCTTATTGCATAGAAAATATCAAAAATATAAATTAATTGTATTCAATTTCATATCCATCTTTTGCATTCAAATCCTTCATTTAGGTGTCGTCTAGGTCACTGATCTCGATAATAATCTGAGAACATTAATCTCGCACCTATTAGAAGGCAGTAAATCGCTTGGTTAGATAGCTTTCAATTTTGCACGATTTCGATTATAGCTAACCTCTAATGTTTTACTGAGTGTTGTGTCTATAGATCAGGTACAATTTTCACACACACATTTCTGGCGCCCACCGTGGGGCAACCCACCTTTGCATGCTGGTTTTAATTTTTTTGGGAGCTAAAACCCCAAAGTTTCAAAAATTTAATTTTATCTCCCAAACGGCTTGGAATTTTGGTCTGAAATTTTTTTTGCAGATTGGTGACATGTCATGGAAGCTACAGTAAAAAATTTAGAATTTTTTGAGATGTTTTGAATTTTTAATAATTTTTTCTTGAAATTCCAGAAAAAATTAATATCTGACGCAAATCAGCATATTTTTCAAAAAAATTTATATTTTCGGAAATCTCTTTAAATTCTACAGGGGGTCCATTCTTTGTGTTTTAAATTTGGACATGATATCATAGCTCAAATAGTCAATTTACAAAAACTGGTCTATTTTGATCAAATGGGTCTCTAGGGCACAAATGAAGAGATTTTTCTAAAATTTTTGCATTTTTGGAAAGCTCTCTATTTTTTAGTAGGGGTCTCTATTCTGAATTTCTATTTTTGCAGCCAAAATCATATCAAAAAAAATTAGATCTTGTTGACTAGGTCAAATGCAGCAAAAAAAATAAAGTTTTGTGATGGGTATGCACTTATTTTTTTACATGGTTCAATGAATGATATGAGTTGTCATTTGGGTTGATTGCTGGTTATTATCACTGATAATAATTGATTTTTAGAGCTAACCCTATGGTTTTCATAAGTTGAATATATTTTGCATATCTTGTTTGCTTGTTTGCTTGTTGGAGAGTTCGTCACTTGCTTGCATGGAAAAGCTCAACAAAAATTGCTAAAAATCAAGTAAAATCTACTAAGCACGTTGCAAGGATCCCAGGTATTCTCCTTCATCTAATAATATTTTTATTTGGGACTTAAAATAAATCTCTTATGTGTCAAGCTTGTGTGCATCTTTTCATGCTTTTGATATATTTCTACACACTTGCATAATTGATACTAGGTTGTGATCCCTTAAGGATTCATTAAGTAGTCTTAGAATACTTGTGATTGATCTTGATTGCTATTTTGGGTTATTGGACTCGCTAATCCGCCGGCCCCTCATTTCCGCCCCGTGGTTGCAATCTCAGCGCCATAAAGGGGAGGGGTCAACAAGACAGAAGCGTTAAATGTTCCACTTGGCAACCCTTTTGTGCTTTTAGGAACTCACTTGTTTTCTAAGTTGGGGACTCATTTTCAGCTTGTGTGAGGTGTTAAGTGTTCCACCTTGTGGACTCATCTCATATTCGCTTTAAGCGTTAAGTGTTCCTCTTTCTACTTTTTGGGTACTTTTGGTAGATTTACTTTCGGAACATACATCTGTGCTCACATAGTAATTAGGCCCTATGAACACTATTCGTGATTCTTGAGAGATTGGATTCCTAGAGAAATTTTTCTTGACGACAGAATCCTTGTAGGTAGGGAGGATACTTAGTGCATTTCACATTCAACTTGGTTAGTGCATCTTCTCTTATTGATCGACACATTCTCTCTCCGGAGAGGTTGATAGATCACGTAGGGTTGATATCACGAGCTTTGGTGAATCAAAATTGGTTAGTGTGTCTTCTATTATTGATTGATACATCTCTCCCCGGAGAGGTTGATAGATCACGTAGAGTTGATATCATAGACCTTGGTGGAACAAAACTTTGTCTTAGCGTGTCGGATTAATCTACTTGCTTTGTTTGGGTTAAAAGTGAAGAGGTGTCAAAACCTTGAATCTGGAGCCAAGTCCCCTTGTGGTATACTATTGTGAGTCATCTTTAGAGAGGGTTAACCGTAGCGGACAATCCCTTCACAGGGCAAACTGCATTGACGGAACCTCAAGCGGTAATAGCCATTTTCGCCATGGTAGTGACAGCCGCTATATAAATGTCCTTGTGGAAGAAATCTCCATGGGTATGGTTCATTGTTGGGTTGTTAGATCTCCCTAGCAGCTCTTGAAGATTAAGTTCTCGGACTGTGTCAAAACCCTGGTGCGCCGGGATTGGAGTTCACCCCTTTGAATCATAAAAGTTGCAGAGTCAAACCATTACTAAAAACCCTAGAGAGGCCAATTTTTCATTCTCAGGTATATGTGTGTTATTGCAAAACTTTTCAAAACATACACAATTAGTACTCTCAGGGATTAGCACAATTTGGTCACTTGATTGTTCATGCGCAAGGTTGCTTTTTCCCTTGTTCATTATTTTCAGACGTGCTTGGAATCACTTGCTTGCTATTCTGTGTGCTTATTTATCTACTTGGCTATTAAAAATGATCAAATCTGGTATAACCTTCAAAATCTGGATAGTACAATTTGCAAACAATCCAAAACTGAAAACCTTAAATTTTGCAAAAATTGACGTAAAGTTCTTTCTGGAGTCAAAAGTCATTTCAAGAAGTCAAAAGTCGTACGAGTTTTGTCAAGTGTCATTTCAGTATTACCCAACTGTCGTATGAGTTTAGCAACTATCATTTCATAGACTACCCAGTGTCGTGCGAGTCTGCAGAGTGTCGTTTGGAAAAATTTGAGAGAGTTGTCAGAAATTGTCAAATTGCAAGATATCCAATGTTTCCAGCCTAGTTCCAGAATCTGTCAAAAATAATCACTGTGTCAAGAACAGAGTAGTAGCTATTGAGAATCAGTACACATGTCTCAAAGAATCAGTACACATGAGGAAGAAATTCTGATCACCGCTATAATGAAACAGATACATGCTATGCAAGTCCAGCTTGACAAACTTGAGAAAGAGAAGGAATCTAAAAAGTTCTCCATGGAATCTTTATACTCTTTTCCATTTGATAAAGACTTGTACATGTCACCATGCCCCCGGAAAAAAATTGAGCAATATGATACCTCTTCCACAGAGAGTGACACATCTAGCTTTGAAGACTATGATGACTATGATGACAGACAATGTAATGATACCTATGACACCTCTGTTCCTAAGAGTCCTCCTCATCGTCCATTCCTGCTTACTACAAATGGGCCGTCACATTGGATAGATCGTGAGGGTGATCCATATGATTCTGATTATGAAAGAGACTTTGATGATTTCTATGCACAATACCTAGATGATCCATCTATCTCACTTGAGGAAGAGAAATTTTACCATGCTGATTATAAACATGCATACTATAAGGATCTCTCCTCTAAGAACTCTCAGGCTGAAAATAAAGATTACACTCTCAAGAAATATCATGTTAATGTTGGACCTTTGTCTTGTGATGGTTCCCTTCCATCCCCTACTTCCTCCAATACCCATACATTTCTTAAAGCTTCCGAGTCTTTCAAATCTTTCACAGAACCTTCATCTGACACAAGCCCTGATACTTTTCATGTGGTTCCCTATAGTTATCCCCCAGGGCTACCTCTTAAAGAAACTCAAGCTAACCTTCACTTGGCTGCAAAGACTTTCAATAATGATAAATCTAAAGAGCCTAAGCCTTCATATGCTATAATCCCTACTTCAGCTAGTCCTCCACCATCTCTTCCAAAGTCATCCATACAATCCCAACATGCTTCCTTGTCCTTAGAAGTGGCTCCATGTCAAGAGGACTCTAAAAATAATGAAGAAAAGAACATAAAGAAAGATCAAGATCAAGAACCCTCCATGTCATCCAAGCCTTTTCATGATGTCTCTTATCTATTTCATGGTTCTCCTAAGCAAGATCAAGCTACTACTTACACTGTTGAGCTTATTGATGATTGCACTATTACTTCCAATGTTAAGCCTATTGAAAATCAAAAAAAAAATTATGAGCTTATGCTATCCAAAGATCCTTGTCAAGATCAAAGTCTTCCATCTTCTTATTCTACCACTCCATGTTTGCTTCCACTTTCTACTCTTCCTAAGTCTTTGCAAGCTTTGAACAATCCTATCAAAGAAGGTGCTCATATTCAAGATGTCCACGATTCTATTGAAAATTCTAATGCTCACTCTAAAGATGCTGATATCCTTGGTTGTCATATAGATGTTGATGAACTTATTGATTATCCTTTTGCGTCTTCCACTTCCATCCTTGGACCTCTTCCACCACTACAAAGATCTTCATGTTTGCCTTCCATCTTGGGTCCTTATGTCCCTTCACTTTCCCCTCCTAACTCTCCTGATTCGCCATCCATCTTGGGTCCTTACATACCTCCATCTCCCATCTTTCCTCAAGATCAACATAGATGCATACCCTTGAATCCTTTTCATCCACCCACCCATCTAAACCAGTCATATCCTCCCTCTTCCACAAATCCCAAGTCTTTTGGAAGTAACTTGAATGTTCAATACAAGAAAAAGAAGCAATACAAGAATCCATCAAAAAGAGAAGATCACCATGTCTCCTCTAAACAACATGGAGGCATAAAGTCAAAAGAAATATCTAAAAAAAAAACTACAAGACAAGTATGGGTTCCAAAATCCATCATTGAAGATATTATCTCTAAATCATCAAAAGGAAATAAAAAGCCTACGACTATATGGATTCCAAAGTCTCTCTTAAAAGAGTTTGGTGTTGAACAAAAAGTGAAATTGACATTCAAGCTTCCAAAGGCTTCCACTACATCTCCTTCCAAAAATATTCTTCCATTTCATGCGCCCAAACCTCAACCTCTGCTATCCATTCGCCATATTCCTTCATGTATTCCTTCATTCACATTTCCTCCACCCTCTCACCACCCTTCAAGGTGTGTGTTTACGTTGATCTTGCCTTCCTTTCCATCTACCCTTTCACAATCCTTCCATGCATTATCCTTCTACATTCTATCATTTTTCCTCATTTACCTATTCCTCCTATCTTCCAACCTCACTCGCTTTACATAATACCTTATCCTCCATTTTTCTCTTTCATCTCCCTTTCCCTATCAGCATCTTTGAGCATGTTATTTTGAATCCTTGGCATATCATGGTTTATCCTTTCAAGGAGCATTATCTAAAAAGCTTGCCTTCTTCTAAAAAAAATAAAAATAAAATAAAATTGAAAATGTGCCTTGGTGAAAACTTGGAAACAGGCGCCTTGGTAGAAAAAGTAAAGAGAAATAAATTCGTCCTATGGTGAAAACCACTTCCTTGTGGCACCTTGGATAAGTACCATGATGAAAACCTGGCAATCAGGCATCATGCGTAGTTCTTCTACATATTTCATCCATTCCATCTTCTCTCTTTGATCTTGACAATGTTGATCTATACACGAATATTTGGCTATTTTGTGAGCTATCTTACGGTGATCTTGCTTTCATTCCTTCCATGTTTAGCCTTCATATCCATCTTCCTCCATTCATTTTCGCCTATCGCTATCCTTTTCCCATTTGGTCTTGATCTAATAAAAAAAGAAAGAAAGAGTAAAACACGGTGCTATGAAGCCTCTTGACATGTCTACTCCTTTGGATTGCATCCTTTCCTGCTCTTGCATTATGATTTTGTGCTTATCCTATGCTAGCCTTTCATTGCTTGTCCAAATGCGCTTTACATGACAATTTTTCCCTAGCTTGAGTATTCTTGAGGAGTTTTCCCTTGAGGATTTCTTCCCTTCATTCTCTTTCATTCTCTTGTCTTCCATCTCTTCCACCAGCTTGCTAATCCCTCTTGTTCTCGACCTTGCTAGACATTGGGACTGCACGATATGATCTCGCTTGGGAGTTTGCAAATGGAAAAAGATGCTATCAAGTATACCAAGTATCAGAACTAGTATCAGAACAATTATCATAATCAGTATCAGAATTAGTATCAAAACTAGTATCAGAACCAGTATCAAAACCAGTATCAAAACCAGTATCAAAACAAGTATCAAAATAAATATCAGAATAAGTATCAGAACTAGTATCAGAATGCCTACTAGGGCTACATCATTCGCTTTAGTTTATGGGTCTGAAGCGGTACTGCCTATTGAGGTTGAAATCCCATCACTTAGAATCAAAATGCATGGACTTGTCACTGATGAAGACTACAGAGTGTCTAGGTTACAAGAACTTGAATTACTAGATGAACGCAGGCAAGCAGCGTATGATCATCTTAGAGTGTATCAGAAAAGAATGTCTAGAGGCTACAACAAGAAAGTCAGACATAGAGAATTTCAGGTTGGCGATCTAGTGTTGAGAGAAAATCCTAAAAATCAATCACATCGAGAACGCAAGGGGAAGTTCAAACCCAATTGGTTGGGTCCCTTTGTTATCACTGCTACTTTTGGCTCTGGTGCCTATCAACTCTCAACGACTGAAGGAGAACAGCTCCAAGAACCAATCAACGTTCTCCATCTGAAGAAATTCTATGCTTAAGGCATTCAGTGCTTGGTAAATGTCCTGAAAAAAAATCTTAAAAATCTGAAAAAGTCCTGAAAAAATGAACATCTTGGTGAAAACCTAGCAATAGGCACCTTGATGATTCACAAAAAAATCAAAAAATATCAAAAGTACAAAAAAATTGAAAAAATGAAAAAATACAAAAAAAAAAAGTGAAAAAGAAAGAAAAAGTGCCTTGGTGAAAACCTGGAAACAGGCACCTCAGTAGCAAAAATAGAATCTCTACCAAGATGGTGAAAACCCAGCAAACGGGCGCCACTTGTTCCAAATGCTCCATCTATCAGCACAATCTTGGTCTTTCCCAGCTTTTAGTCTTGCTTTAGTTTGTACATATCTCCCGATTTGTTTCTGCATATCCTGGTTTCAATAAGTCGGTCTGTACACCAATCAGCTCAAGCGTCTGTATCCTATCAATGTTCAAACTTGGGGGCAATCAATGTCATATCCTATGGCCTCCAATCTATCTTAGACGTGTCATATCCACTCAGAGTCCTTTGAAGCTTCAAGTTGAGTCAGTCAGTCTGTCTCGTCTCCAGAAAGGATTTTGCATCAACAACAATCAAACATCAAAACTCAACTAAAAACAATTTGTGCTTTTCATGCTTTTATCTCCTTGTAGGCTTACTGATTCGCATTGAGATTTTTGCATATTGTGTCCCTTCGAGCTCTTCGAAGATGTCTTTTATAGGATTTAGAGAGTGATGACTGGGGGCATAATCTTTTCTTTATCTTCTGCTTGTATGTGAAAATCTAACATCTTTGGAAATTCTGGATTGAAATGGTGTCCGACTATAAGAGCCTCTATCTCGAATTGGATGGCCATGCGTACCTCAACCATTGATACCCAGAAAATTCAAGGAAGTTTGATCTAACTATTGTCTTTTTGAGTAAGTTCTTTCTCCTACTGTGGAATGCAATCTTGCCTAAGGATGTGAACGATAAAGGGTCACTACGGGTAATTCACATTGGATTTAGAATGATCTCTTGACTGTTTGATGTGTTTGTAATGCAAGGCGTACTCAGGTCATCACAACGTTTATGTTTTGATGCTTGTACAAATTGCTATATCAAAATGGACATGATATTCAGGTCATCCTGGCGCTTGTGCCTTGGTGCTTATATTTAATCCGACATTTCGAAAACAAAATCAATATTCATATATCCATGGTTGTTTGACCAGTGGGTGTTGTATTGATTCTTGCGCATACAAATTGATATTCATATGTCTACGGTTTCATGGCTAGTGGGCATTGTATTGATTTATCCGGTTACCTAAAAGTTCAATGATGATAACAAATTGACATATGATCAGTGACTAGGTCCTAGGTCTTAGGTTGCATTTCATTTTGTATGTCTCTTTGCATTTTGCATGTTTGCATGATCTCACAATGGCTAAACAAACTTCAATGCTTAAACGATTCTTCAAATCGCATCTTCAAGTCTAACAAGAGCTGAATCTCACATGAAGGTTCCTCCAATAAAGCAGCAAGTAGAATCCTTTTTCAGGATCAAAATTCAAATCTGAGATCATTCATATTATTAATTGCTTGCATAATCAACCTTCTATCATCACAAAAATCTAGTATTCAACTTAACTGATTATCTTACATCAAACTATCAAAATTTCAACTTGGTCAACCATGGTCAACTCATGGTCAAACCTAGTCAAACTTGGTCTTTTTGGACCTCCAAATGATGCAGAATGCGTTCTCGGACGTGTATAACCACTTCTCAAATCAATTAACATGCTTCTAAACTATCAACGCTGACTTTTCTTGTCAGATTTCAATTTTAATCCCGAAGGGGGCATGGTATTGCACATCATTCAAAGTCTATAAATCAAAATTCTATCGATCAAGTCTATCAATATCTTTCATCAGTGATCAAGACAACAATCACGTCTAGTCGCTGATTCATCAAAAGTCCTCATCGCTCGGGGCAAATCTATCATCACTTGGGGCATATCAGATTCATCGATCCATATCAATCTGGTACTCTCCTAATCTTGTAAACTGTATCAGTTTTTGCAACCATCCGATCATAGTGTTCTTTCCTTGGTTCTTCGGCAACTGAAGGGTTTGGATGTGATACCTGCTAGTTCTGCTAAGACAATCGATTCTAGAACGGGTCACTCACTTCTTATCAATCTTAAGGTTCAGAATCAGGTGTTTTGACACTTTTTTGCAATCATAGGTTCATCGCTGCTACAGTGAACATTATCTCTGGTCATTTAGGACCTCCTATCTCAATATCTTTCAATCGGTTTCTATCTTGAGATCGGTTTATCTTTTGAATCAGTTTCATATCTTTATCAAACACAGACTATCTTTGAACCACTGCGCTTCGCACAGTAATTCAAAGAGGGGCAAAATGTAATACCCCAAAAATGGGCTATAAGTTCATTAATCTCCTACATCTTCAATTCGAACGAAATCGACATCAAAGTCCTAACCTAAGGCACATCTAAACATCATCGAATCATAATTGATTATCTTAAATTTTGCATCGGGGAATATTCCTAGTAATATTCCTAATTATCTTAATTATCTTTAATTTAATGATTATTTGGCGATAAATCACATTTATCCTAAGTTTGATTAATTGAATATTTTCATATTTAATTAATTAGATTTAATATTTGCCACTTAATTGTGTAATTAAATTTAATTCTATCTATTATTAATTGTATTATTTAATTTTGACAATAAATCAAAATTCCTATCTTTAATTGATTAAATTCTTATTTAATTAATTAAAACATGTTGTCATTATTTAATAATATAATTTTTAATAAAAGTTTGGTAAAATAGTTAATTAACCCATAAATTAATTATTTTATTTCAAAAATCAGTTGAGTTGAGGATAAATCACTTTATTTATTTATTTAATTCTTAATTATTATGTATATTCAAAAGAAACAGTTAAACTCCAAATCAGAAAAGCAATGCAAGTTATTGACTTTTTGGAACTCAACATCCTTTTGGAGTTCAAAAAGCTGATCTAAACTCTAATTTGAGTTAAAAAGCTATTTTTGCATGTTTTTGCATGATTTTGAGAATTAACTATCTTTCATGATCAGATAACTCAAAAATCAAGATGAGTTAATTTGAGTGATTTGTGGTTTTTTCCATGCACCTCCAAAGCCCTGGATTTCTATAAAACAAGGCTTTAGCTCTTCACAAATCATCTCATATTTTGCACAATCACGCTGGAGAATTGGAATTGAAGAATCAAAGCTCTTGCGAATCGACATCTTTGTGAGATCAATCTTTTTTTTTTTTTTGCATTCATTTAGATTCATATTGCATATCATTTCTAGATTAGCATAGCATATCAGTTTTCAATAGCATAGATTCATATCAAGTTTTTATCATTCTTATTGCATAGAAAATATCAAAAATATAAATTAATTGTATTCAATTTCATATCCATCTTTTGCATTCAAATCCTTCATTTAGGTGTCGTCTAGGTCACTGATCTTGATAATAATCTGAGAACATTAATCTCGCACCTATTAGAAGGCAGTAAATCGCTTGGTTAGATAGCTTTCAATTTTACACGATTTCGATTATAGCTAACCTCTAATGTTTTACTGAGTGTTGTGTCTACATATCAAGTACAATTTTCACACACACACTCTCTAGGAATCTCACCTCTCTTACCCTATCTTTGTCTCTTACCAAGTCCTTTAACTCCCTCAATGTATAGCTCTCCCTCCATCTCTTCGTACTCCTCTATCTATCTTTATCCTTTTGTCTCTCATCTTATCCTCCCTTTCTTCTCTATGTTTATTCATCTCTTTTTCTTCTGTTCCTCTATATCTCCCCCCTCCCTCCCTTCTTCTCAACCCATCTAACTATGCATCCATATCTCATTACCCACCTCTCTCTATCCCCATCTATCTATCATGTTTCCCTCTCTCATCATCTAGGTCTCTCACATCTCTTTCCATCATTAGGTCTCTCACCTATCTATTTATTCCCTCTCTAGTTCTCTCCCTCCCTATCCAACTCTCTCTCCTTTCCCCTTAGCCCTATTTATTTATGAACTCTCTACTACCATTAACCACCTCTCTCTATCCCCCTCTCTCTCTATATCACTCGAACTCTCTCTTCCCATCTAGGTATAATATAAAGTGTATAGTGTATAGAGTTTAGGGTATTTGTATAGGGTTTAGGATAAAAGATCAATGATATAAGTTTTAGAATACATAGGGTACGATTTAGGCTCTCTCTCTCTCTCTCTCTCTCCAATTATCTTAATCACTCACTACTACCTCTCCTTCCCTCCCTTTCTCTAGGTCTTCCCCTCCATCTTTACCTCTCTACCTTCCCATCCATATCTACTTACCCATCTCTCTCTTTCTATCTCTCTACTACCCTAATCCCTAAAATTTATACCCTAAATAGTTTATATACCCTAAACCCTATATCATATAAAGTGGAGGAAGAGGTGATGACCTAAATAGGTGTGTGTGTGTGTGTGAGTGAGAGAGAGAGAGAGAGAGAGACGAAGATATCCTTCATAAAGGGATATATGTAAGAGGGTTTGGGTGAGATATTTATAGAAGAGATGAGGTAAGAGACCTTGATGGGTATATATATATATATATATATATATATATATATATATATATATATATATATATATATATATATATATATATATATATATATATATATATATATATATATATATATATATATATATATATATATAGGTCATCACCTCTTCCTCCACTTTATATGATATAGGGTTTAGGGTATATAAACTATTTAGGGTATAAATTTTAGAGATTAGGGTAGTAGAGAGATAGAAAGAGAGAGATGGGTAAGTAGATATGGATGGGAAGGTAGAGAGGTAAAGATGGAGGGAAAGACCTAGAGAAATGGAGGGAAGGAGAGGTAGCAATGAGTGATTAAGATAATTGGAGAGAGAGAGAGAGAGAGAGAGAGAGAGAGAGAGAGAGAGAGAGAGAGAGAGAGAGAGAGAGAGAGAGACCCTAAATCGTACCCTATGTATTCTAAAACTTATATCATTGATCTTTTATCCTAAACCCTATACAAATACCCTAAACTCTATACACTATACACTTTATATTATACCTAGATGGGAAGAGAGAGTTCGAGTGATATAGAGAGAGAGGGGGATAGAGAGAGGTGGTTAATGGTAGTAGAGAGTTCATGAATAAATAGGGCTAAGGGGAAAGGAGAGAGAGTTGGATAGGGAGGGAGAGAACTAGAGAGGGAATAAATAGATAGGTGAGAGACCTAATGATGGAAAGAGATGTGAGAGACCTAGATGATGAGAGAGGGAAACATGATAGATAGATGGGGATAGAGAGAGGTGGGTAATGAGATATGGATGCATAGTTAGATGGGTTGAGAAGCAGGGAGGGAGGGGGGAGATATAGAGGAAGAGAAGAAAAAAAGATGAATAAACATAGAGAAGAAAGGGAGGATAAGATGAGCGACAAAAGAATAAAGATAGATAGAGGAGTAAGAAGAGATGGAGGGAGAGCTATACATTGAGGGAGTTAAAGGCCTTGGTAAGAGACAAAGATAGGGTAAGAGAGGTAAGATTCCTAGAGAGAGATGGGTTTTAAAGGAGGATGGGGAGATATAGAGGGAGAGAGGAAGAAAGAGAAGAAAAAACCTAGAGAGATGAGAAAGAGAGAAAGGTATTAACATAGGAAATACCCTCAACCTTATGTACTCTAAACCTTGTACCATCAATCTTGCACCCTAAACCCTATACAAATAGGGAGAGGGAAATATAAATAGATGAAGGGAGAGAGAAAAGGAGGAGATAGGTAAGGGGGAGGGGAGGGAGGTGGAGAGGGAGGGAGAGAACTAGAGAGGAGGAAGACATAGGGACAAGAAGCTTAGAGTGGGAGAGAGACATCAGATACTTTGATGATGAAAGAGAGGAGTGAGATATATATAGGGGGAAAAAGAGAGGTGGGTGATGAGATATGGTTAGAGAGGTGGAGAGGGATGAAGGGGGAAACCTAGAGAAATAAGGGGGGTAAGGAGGGAGGGGGAGATAGAGAGGAAGAGAGGAAGAATGGAAGGAGGAGAGATAGAAAGGGGAGGGAAGGAGAATATGCGTGTGTGTGTGGTGATAAATACAAGGATGTAGATCACTCACCAAATTCTAGGGGGATCTATACATTAGAATACAAACCCACCATTAAACCAATCTGATTAGCACAATCATAAAGATGACAAGTGCTAA
This sequence comes from Chamaecyparis obtusa, assembly GCA_027943335.1. Classification (NCBI taxonomy): domain Eukaryota; kingdom Viridiplantae; phylum Streptophyta; class Pinopsida; order Cupressales; family Cupressaceae; genus Chamaecyparis; species Chamaecyparis obtusa. The sequence goes on from BSBK01004108.1 coordinate 188,861, forward strand.
TGCACAAATCATTCTTTCAAGTATCCAAGGTAATTTGATGGAAATATTTTCCATTGAAGAAAGCTTCTCTCCTATGAAGGCCAAGTAGAGGATTTCATAATCAAGAAAGAAGATCCATTCTTCCATCCCCATGCATTCTTCTTTCATCGCAATTGATTATCAAGCATAGGAACATTGAAGATCTAGAAGTGTTGTTCATAGATCCATGCATTTGTGATTGTATCCTTTATTCCTTTCTACATTCCAAGGTCAAAAACTTCAATTCAAGAAACATTCAAGTATCTTCATGAATATGAGTGATTACTACATATGCTTATGAAGGTATATTCATTTACAAGGGTAGGTCAAATATTTACCTTTATATTTCATACATTCCTTTATGCAATTTTCTTTTATTTTTAAGGTTGATTCCTAAAAAGGGGTTTTATTGAGGAAAACCTCTTTATCCAACCTTTTCCTCAATTTTTATGCGTAGAAATAGGTGGTGGGGCTGCCATAACTTTTACACAAAGATCAAGATTTGATGGAGCAATCCTGAAAGTTTCAGCCAAAAACATTGGGAACACAATGGCTAGACACATTTTGTTCCCATGAACAAAACGTTTCAAACATTTTTTTCCTTGTATTTTTAGCTTAGATTCATACTACATATCTCTATAGTAGTCTTGATACTTATGCAAAAACTTTTCTTTCATTGTTGCAAAAAAAATTCTTCATGAGCCCCGTAAACCATCTTAGAGAAGAATCCTTCAAGATTGCTAGAAAGAGCTTTATCCTATGTGCATCGATTGTATAGTCATAGCTTTAGAAAAGTTCATCAAACTCAAACAAAAAATTATTAGGATCTTTTATAAATAAGCCATAAAAATTGGGCAGAGCATATGGGGGTATATTCTTGAGAGTAGCAACTTGCTCTTGATCTAATATGGGAAACTCAAAGGTAATAGGATTTGTGACATTCTCAACCTCTTCATCGGTCATGTTTATTGTGTGATGACCACATTGCACGAGCTCCTCGTTCTCAGGGTCCTCAGGGTCCCAAAAAATGTCCCTTCATTCTTTAGTTGTGGTTCCTACTTCTTTTCATTTGAGCGAGTTGGATGTATCCCCTTGATCACTATATGTGGCCACTAGGTCTTGTGTCTTAGCAATTTGAATAAATATTCCTAATGCATCTCTCATTTTCCTATTTGAGCATATAATTGTCTTCCTACACTTGTTAGTAGAGTATGTTTAACTAGAAGTTATACTATCTAAAATCCAAATGCTTGAAAAAATAACATCTATTCTACAAAAAATAGACAACAAGAAGTAAACTACATTAAAAATTCTAAGCCTTGGCACCATCCCCAACAACGGCACCAATAATGACTCATTTCTATTAAGGATGATTAGTTGGTGTTGATAACTTAATGCATTCTCCTAAAAAAGAAAGTAGTTTTTTATTAAGTAAATCTTCATCCTAATAGAAGCTCATTTAATTACTGACCAGGGATGTATCTTCTTTGATGGAACCTACACTATATGTGTAGAAAATTTGATCTAGCATCTATCAAAAGTATATAATTGAAATGAAAGGAAAGTATTTTGAAATAAATCTATCACTGATTCTATTCACACAACTTTAGTTGTGGGCAAGACAATGTGGTTGTGTGTGAATAGAAAAACTTATACAACAACTTAATTAAGAATAACTAACTAATAGAAATTTATTACAAGAATCTTAATAGGAATTAACATGCACTACATTAACCATGCAATTTAACTAACTCATATTCATCAATTTAACCATGCAATTTATTAGAGATAAAAATATTGGAAATAAAATATGGTAAGTTAATTGTTATGTAGTATGAATGAAATAACAACTAACTACTCTAATTCTAAAATAGAGTCATGTCATCTCAAGTGGCCCTTGCTTGAGGAGTCATAACCCCAGATTAATCAACACCTTGCTTAATGGAAAGTCACCATCCACTTATATTCATTATAAATAAAATTAAAAAATGAAAGAAGATTGTAACATAGACTGTGATCTAGCACAAAATATACTGATATATTCCCTCTATCTCTAACCATCACTCATAGGATCATCTTGCATTTAAAGGGAAATCCTTAGAGCATCAGTCACAAAATCTTTTAAATATTTATTCACACATGTCATCTTTCAAGAAGAAATTGACTTATTCCAAAGTAGAAAACTACTTAAACAAAACTAGAAACATGGATCATTAAATGAAATTCGATTATCCATTATGAAAGATGTGGTTGTGTAGGAACAAAACTATCTTCTAGTTGAATAGTCACTGCTAGCCATAAAGTCTCTTCTTAAAATGTGTTTGGAAGTAGCAAAATTGAAAGCATTGTTCTATTTGAAGTTTCATTGATTATGAATTTGACCACATCCTCCATCATGGTAGTAACATTTGCCCATTATCTGAAGCTCACTTCCTATTTCTTGAAGCTGCAAGTTAGCTAAGAAACATGGAAGATACAAAGACATATCAAATCATCTTAAAACATCACATTAATTAGAATGGATTACTACTTCACACAGAGTTGTGATTACAATATATACCATTGTATTATATATATGTATCATAGTGAATCCATCATATTATGCTTAAGTATCACAGGGTCTTTAGGAAAGTCTAATAAAATACCATAAAATTAACATCAAAATACCCAAAAAGACACTAATTAATGGACTCATTAGCCACTTTTCGGCTCCTCCTGATCTTGCACATACCTTTGTGAGAGATATGAGAGAGAGAGAGAGAGAAAGAGAGATGTTAAATGCACCCTCATGTGGGAAAGTGAGGTAGAGAGGGTGGTAGAGACCTAGAGAGGGAGAAGGATAGGTCTAGGGTTTGGGGGAGATAGAGAGAGTGAGAGAATACTGATAAAAGCAAGTTGATTATTGAAATTTGACTAAGTTTGAAAATTCTTATGATCTCTAAAAACCTAGAATCTACATTATAAATCATTGAGGTCTAAAATCACTCTAAAACATATTGACAATATAACTTAAAGTGTAAAAAAGGAAAAACACATATTGAAATGTGACTTATACTTAAATGTTAAATTTCATGTATATATTCATGTTAAGAGAATGATTGTGATTTGATAATGAAAAAAATGCATTTTTTACATTTGACACACATCATATTTGGCATATGCCATATTTGGTGTGCACCAAATAGTTTGCATTGTGAAATACCAAGCCTTTGACTTGTATTTTCCTTGGGCATCCAACCCAAAGGCTTGTACAATCATTTCACACCTGAGACATTTTTCTTGAAACATGCAAAAAAATTCAAATTTTGGTATGTGCTCCCTATTAGGGTTTACAAATGTTTTAATGCAAACAAAAAAAACTCAATTTTGTTAAGCTCTTTGTTAGCTATCTAACCATATAATTTTTTTTAAAAAATATTATGTTTAGTTGTTCATCTCTATTTTTTTTGTTGGTGTGTTTGCTTTTTGTCAAAAACCAACATGTGGTATTACAAAATAGATTTTGGACCATACATAAAATTTTGAAACAAAATATATTTTTAGAAGCTAGACTCCATTCTACACACCTAGAAAAAAGCTTGATTTTTATTTTCCAAAAATTTCATGGGGAGAAAACTCAAATTTTAAGATATGTCCACTTCAAAAATTAGTAAAAAAAAATATATTCATCAAACAATCAAACAAAAATTCTAGAGGATAAACTACATGGTGTTAACTAACTTCTTGCTAAAGTGATTTTAAAAAAAAAATTTAAAAATGATATTTTTGGTGGAGCACACTAGACTCTATTTTATGTTTAAATTCAAACAAATAGGACCATTTTATGTGCTCCCCTTTTTGAGACCCTCAATCTCCGTCATTTTAAAAAATAATAGTATTTTAGAAACTAGATTCAGACCACTTCAACTATTGTTCTTGTTGCATCTTCAAAATTTGTGTGAAACTATCTTGATTTTCTCATCGAAGTTCAAATTTTGTTGATCTAAAAAAAAAGTGGCATCGTAAGTCCCCTTTTTGGTCCTCCATTCATGTGCACTTACCCATAAACCTCTTATGGGTGTGTAGGAGTTTTTCCATCACCTAAGATTTATTGTGTTTGTTTATTTGGTCTTCCTTGTAATCCCATAATCAAAGAGATGACATTACACGAAGATCTTGCTAGTGCATAAGCACCATTGGATCACTAAGAATGTATTGTGACTATTGGTCCAACCAAATCAATGAATTGACCATTTGAATTAGGAAATTAAAAAGTCTTTCCCATCCCATCAAATTAGTAATTTTCTATTCAAAGAGGCTAGTAATCACTATGAAAAAGAATCCTTAAGTCATGATTTAAACAACTGGCTATGGATACTACCTAGTCAATGAGAAAATATAATAAAAGTGTTCATATAAAAATTTGACAAATAGGGTTTTAGGATATGACAATATGTAAACCCTAAGTAGGCCAGAGAGCTTAGAAATTTGATTTAGGGGCTAAAATGATTAGACCACTTGATATGAGCACACCAACAATCTACATCACCATTCCCAACATCTTTGTATCATTGTCCCACATGTGTGATACATGAGCACTCTTTTGCAATTCAATTAGAGAATTCCTAGACAACATTTTGCAACTTTGTATGAAATGCAAACAACAATCTCCCCCTATGTTGAACATTATTTGA